>BMAV01000424.1:0-12674 GCA_019973955.1 Trichonephila inaurata madagascariensis
CCTTCATTTCAACCAGGGATAATATCAAGTTTTAAGTCTGCGCACTAGATCTATTTAGATGTGGGAGTCATCCGTTAGTGTATAATTTATCGAAAACGAGCAGAGATATTATGGAATGCGCATAATCTGAGATACCGTCCCTACGATTTACATTCATAGTTAATGCATATGGCAGCTTGCCCATTTTGAGAAAACTTGTTTATTTCATTTCGCAACTAATGGTTTCTTTCTGGAAAAAATTTCTAAAAGTTAAAACAGTTTATTTTTCCCAAAGGGGGTGCTTATTGATTTACAAGCATAATAAGCTTTATAGGGATAAAGTTTTGTTTCAAACATTTCGTTTCATTTAACGTAAAGTATGACTTAAGTGAATTGATACGCCGTAAAGCATATGAAAGAAAAGATAGTTCTTTGACAAAAGAGCATGCTTTGTGTTGGATGGAATTTCCAACAATGCTTGACTTATTGTTTCTATCGTAGACAATTGAATACAATGCTGTCGATGAGTGAACTATTTTTCCCGAGAGATTACTTTGTCATGCTCTTTGTGGCAATGCGTGATTTTTCAAACTCGGATATAACTGTACATTTATTAACATATTTCTATACAATGAGAACAAAGTAATAGGGCTGTTTATTAGAATAAGTATTTATTTTTGCTCTGATATCTTGAAACAATCTGAAGGAGAGGAGATTTTTTTATAAGTTAATATATGATTCACAAGTGTTAATCATTTTTTTATTCTTAGTTCTAAAGTATCATTGTTTGGAGAACAAAAGGAAAATGGAAATTTTACCAGTGGAATATAAGATCAATAAGTATTTTGTCTTTAATTTATTTTTGAATTATATTATTTTAAATAATGAGTATAATAAAATTAACATAAATAATTACAATAAAGCCTTGCGGCATTGAATGCATAGAATATTGTGCATCATTTAAATAAAAAAATGTTGAGGGGAAAAAATTAAACCCAGGGCCTTTTTTAAAGTATTTTTTTTTTTCAACCCATTGAATATCCTTTTTATTCTATAATGAAACTTCAAAAATATTTTAATAAAAGTATTTTTGTTCAGTTTTAAAAACTATGGTTTTCATTTAAAAAGAAAATAAAATTATCTGAATAAATTTTGCATGTTACATTTAGAAAACTAACAATAATTAAATATAAATTAAAATCAATAAAAAAAAAATTATCTTTTATAAAAATATTTCTGCACTAATTAGAAAAGGTGTTATTTTGTTAAGGTTCAATTATTCCGAAATTATTGATGTCATTACTAAAGTTTAAAATTATTATAATTAAATTTAAACAAATTTTCCCAAGGGGCGCTATACATAAATTCTCCAGTTTTTGAACATTTGGATCAACAAACTGGAAATTTGTAAAAAACTTTTTTTTTTATGGCGTGAGGTTCCTTACAAAAAGGGTTTTGGGAAATTCATCCCCCCGGAGCATTACAAAAATTTAAGGGCTTGAGATAAATATTCCCTTTTTTTGAACTAAGACCTACAAACTTGAAATTTTTAAACCCCTTCCTTTCAGGGGTAAAATTCCCCTAAAAAGGGCTTTTCAAAATTAACACCCTAAAGGGGCGTTGGGAAACTCAAAACTTTTTAGATAAACAGGACTTTTTTGGAACTTTTGGGCCAAAAACAAAAAAGGTAGGCACTTTCCTCAAGGGAGAAAACTCAAAAAGGGTTTTTAAATTTACCCCCCTGGGGGTTATTTTTATTCCGTTTTTTAACCTTAGTAGAATAGCTGATTTTCCGAAAATCGACCCTGAAATAACATTGCGAGGGCATAGGAGGCGTTATAAATATTCCCGTTTTTTTATCTATTTCACCCATAAACTTAAAATGTGGTATGCATGTTTCTTTTGTTGAATTGAAATTTACTAAGTACTGGTCTTATGGACCGATTCTTAAAGGGGTTATGAGGCTCATCGATACAAAAAATTCCGTAACTGCTGTTAGATTTAGACATCAAATTTACCAAGCATGTTTTTTTTTGAGTAGAGATCCACTAATAACAGATTTTTTGCGAAATCTACTTTAAAATAAAAAGCCTATAAAAGTTTATTCTAACTGAATTTTATACAAATTATTATTTAGAAGTCCGGTACTTTTTAAATCAAGAGGGGATTTATAAAAATGTTTTACAATACATCAAATGCTTAATACTATTACATAGATATGAATGTTTTTTTTTCGTGTTTAAAGGAAAAGGAAGAAAAGTTTCAACCTGAGATAGGTTGGACTTCTCGATTCAAACCAAAAAATTTAAAGGGGGTGGTTAGGGCTTTCCCCCTCTCTTCCCCCTTTTGCAATTGGAGGAGGACTTTCGGCTATACTGTTTAATACCCCATGCCCAAAGCACTTATATTTAAAAAATTCCGCCTTCTCGGGATTCAACCCCCCCCAGGCACCGCAGTCAGTTTCACTAACCACTTTAAAGATGGAAAAACATTAGGTATCAATTTAAAATTTTTATATATATTTTAAAAAAAATATTCCACAACATTATAAAAAAATTTAGCGGCTAGTGTGCGTTTTTGTGTGTATGTGTGTTTCCCATTTTCAAATTCATTAATATCTTTCTTTCCCATAAGACATTTAAAAAAAGTAGTGAGAAGTGTGAGTAAAATACAGTTATTTTATTTTGATTGTATATAATTTTCTATAATCTTTTTCTTTTCTTCTAAATTCAGATATCAAAATGGAAACTTGTGTAGTACGTGCAATGTTTTAAAATTCACATATATTCAAACAACTTTAACAAATCATAAATTTCAGTTAAGTTTAAGATTTGCGTTTTTAAACTCCAACATTTAAATATTTGTACTGAGGCAATTACTTATCAACTGGTTTTCTATGTGGCAACCTTCACTTTTACAAAAAAAGTTGTTGGTTGACATTCAGCTGTTACTTAGGAAGAAAAATAAACATTTATCGAACACAAATTCTGATGGTAAAAATTAATTTGTGGATATAGGAAAACTCCAAAAAAGATCTAAAAGGGCCCCGAGCAAGAATTTTCTTTATTACCCCAGATTTTTTCCTTTTTAAAATCTGGGCCGAGACCAACAACTGGGGGTAAAATTTTTAAAGGAAAGAAGTAAAAAAGACTATTGTGGGCACAAAAGTTGGAAATAGAGACCCAATCCTATCCAGAAAAAAATTTTAAAGAAAAAAAAAATCAAAAAATTTGTATCTAAAATGACAGAACGGGCAAGAATCTCTTTTTTTTTTATAATGGGCCTTTGTGTTTTCCCCATTTTGCGAATTTTTTAAATTCCCCAGGCTAAAATCTTTTTTTAATTGCGACCCCCCCATATAACCCGGATAACAATGCCTGGTAATTTTGTCCCCTGGTTTCCTGCAGAAGGATGCACCAAAATTTGGCTGAACGAAACCATATTAGGTTTTTAATTTTTGCCACCCCCCCTTAACGGGGAAAGGCACTCGGGGTTTTACATCCCCGCAAAAATCATCGACGCCTCTGTGGATTTTCTGCATCATGAAAACCCACCATTTTGGGAAGGGGGCCCGAACCCGCAAACTTAAGCGTACAAGGGCGAAACCAAATACAGTGGGGACGGGCCCCCAAAACTTTAATGTCAATTTGCCCTTTTCAGGCCGAAAAGCAATGCGAATGATGATGAAAATTAATGTATAAATAAATTATATTGGTTAATAAAACTAAATTATGCATTTAATAATATATATAACTTCTCTATTAAAAGCAGTTTAAAATAATTTTGGAAAATTTTTTAAATTTTTCACACTTATTTCAAGTGTGAAAAAAAAACTACATAAAATTTAAAAATAAATTTAAATTATACTTTTAAAATACCCTCTAAATTTTTTTTTAATAATGCATTCCAAAGAAAAAAAGGGGGTTTAGTTCGATTTAAAATTTTTCGATTCAACTTTCACCTCAAAATTAAGTCTATTAGTAGAATCTAAATATCATTCTCTATTGCATAAACATTTTCGGTAAAATATTAGCCCCAAAAAAATTATTTGTTTTTAAAAACAAGTTTTTCCATTTTCCCAAAAAGATTTAAGCTATCTTTTTCCAAAAATAGTTTTTTTAAAAAAAATATCCATGAAAGAAAACCCTCTCCTTCCCAAAAAATGGGCTTTAAAAAAGAAAGAAACAGCCATATTTTTTTAAAAATGGGGGTAAGCATTATTAAAATGCTTTTGGGCCAGCATATGTGTAATGCCTGGTCCATTTTTCCCAAAATTTTTTAGACGGGGGGAATTTTTTTAAAAAAAATTAAAGGATTTTTTCAAATTTCTGCAAAAATTTTGGCAATGGTTTTTAAATTCCTTGAAAATAAAATTTTGTATGAAATTAAAGTAAAAAACACTAAAAAATTTACTTATCCCTGGGGGTTTTAAAACTTAAAAAAAAGGGTGGGTTTTTTTGCCCATAACTTCAAAAAATTTCACAGAGACATGAAATTCTAAAATGGGAAGTATTATGTACGAAAAAGAATGACGAAACCCGGGTAAAAAGAATACAACGCTAACGGTATGGAATCAAGCAAAAAAAAGGCTTTATTGAACGCATTTGGAAATTGGGGACTCATGATTGTCTACCCCGGGGGGAAAGGGAACAACAGGCGGATGTTCCTTAATATGGTTTTGCCCCCCCTTACTACAATTTTTTCTTTGCCCCGTCTCCGCATACTCAGAACCAGCGGGTTTCGGTTTTTTGGTGGGGGCCCCTTATAAAATCAACATCTTTTTTTTGGGGAGTTTTTGGGTTTTGTACCCCGGATGATGTGGGGCGTTTGGCCCCTTACGTCCCCCAAAAGCACCCCCACATGTTCGATGGGTTTAAATCTGGGGACCGCTGGCCAATCCTTTCCCGGTGTTATCTTCACTTTCCAGCAGCTCCTCAACAGAAAAGAGTGCGATGGGCAGTGCATTGTCATCCAAAAAGGGTAAAATTTGGGCCAATGGCACCCCCGGAAAATCCCGATGGGGAAAAAGTACCCCCCTCAAAAATACGATCCCCGGTTTACCAACCCTCTGTAAAAGGGGAAGCCCCAGTTCCGCCGTTCGGCATAATGCCAGCGAAATAACTCCAGGACCACCGTAACGATGTCTTTCCTTAAATATTTACTGGGATAAAACCGGGCCCCCGATCTCTCTCCCAAATCAAAAAGCGTTGAGAATCGCTTCTGGTACTGAAAGAACCCCTCATCCAAAAAAAAAGAAATCCATTGATCCAATTTTCCCCGGGTTTTTTCTCTGTCCCACTGTAAACGAGGGGGCTTCGGTGGCCATCTTTCAACGGGAGGCGGGGTTCAGGACGGCGGGTGAACAGGACTTTGTGAAGGCCCTCTAGCCTCAGTAAAAACCCCTACCTTGTCGACCTGTTGCTGTACCGGGGGTTTTTTGAGCATTTTGGGTCTTTTTGACTGCTGTGAAATTTTTCCCCCGCCCCGGATGATATATCGGGCATCCCCCGGGTTTCCCTCCTCGGGGGGCCCACCAACCCTTTAACAACTGTACCTTTTGGTTTTGGAACGCTTTCAAGCGCGGAAAAGGCCACTTTTGTTGATTCCGAACTCTGCAAAACTACACTGGTGACAGTACGCCCCCCCTCCAGCTTTTCCCATCATTCTTCCCCGGTGGAAGTCATCCCGGTGATTTCTTTTAGCCAATTTCACGAACTTTACTCACTGGCACTTGCAGAAGGGGAAAATGGTGAATTTCGTCTCCGTCCCCTTTATTTCATTTTTACTGTTGAGCAGCGGCCCATCCCCGTTTGCGTACGGGTACATCGCTTCTGACATTTTTTTCCTGTTTTTGCATACGCATGACGTTTCTACTGACTTACGTGTTCCCCCTACTGATCTCCCGACCTCCTTTTTAAATTTTCAAAAGGGGTATCTGCTTTTAAATTTTTTTCATTGTTGCTTAAGTTTTGCACATTTTTTGCGTACTTAAAATTTAATTTCGTTCTTCGTAACTTGGTAAATGCGGCAAAAGATTCCCCCCTTCATGACCGGGGTCATTCCCAAAGGGGCCATGGGGTTCAAGCGACGAGGGGCAGTAAAAAAGGGTGCCGGGGCAAGGGGGTTTTTTTTACATTTAAAAATTAAAACCCAAAACCAAATTTCTGGGGAAATTTCTTTTTTGGTTGTAAAAAAATCCGTGTCCTTTTAGGATGGTTCCCAATCATTTAAAAAATTGACAATGCCTCTCGTAAATGTGTCTCTCTTTAGTTTAAAATAATTTTTAGTAAATAGTTATTGTAACAATTTCTTTCTTTTTTTTTTAAAAAAAAAATATAATTAGATAATTAGATTTGAAACGAAAAATGAAAGTAAAAACAGATGGTTTTTTACGATATCATAAAAATTTTTTGGGTGGATATTTTTTGACTTTTTTTCATATATCAAAAACCCTATTTTAAAAATGATTTTTATTGAGTCAACCATTTTGTGTAGTGCCTTTGTGAATAAACTGATATTGAAGATTTTCATCTATATCTGTGATTGTATATCTCTGTCATGATATTAATAACACAAAATCTCAAAATATTCATATATTTATAATTATGAAATATATGACGTAAAAAATTATTGTTTCAATTGAAACAAGATATACTAAATAGTTATTGATGGAGATTCATGTATGATGAGTAGCGAATGAAATGGACACAAAATATCCGCGGACTTTTACATATACATTCCAATGATTAAATGATTTTGAGAATCAATAGGATTCAGGGTTAAAGAGCCATTTATTTATTCCAGTGAAATGCTTGTATATATCGTTTCAATTCAAAGACAATAAAACTATGGAATCATTATTCAGCATTCATAGTAGAAATTATAAATTAATTTGTGGAAAGTATATGAAATATTATTTAAAAGCTTAAATAATTACCATAAAATTCGGCTTATAATGCGCACTTTAAACAAAAAAATTAAGATCGAAATGTACGGGTGTGCGCTTTATACGCCAGGAATCAGAATGATAGGTTGAAAAATATTAAAAAACGAAGAGATGAGTATAACTAACTAGACTTCTACATGTATGGAAACATCGTTTATTTTTAAAAAAATGACATACCTTACGAATTTAAAGAGTTATAGTTCAAGAAGTATACTATTTTTTTTTTCAAAAACCTGGGATCGTACTTAAAATAAATGACTTCAAAACATAAGAGTATTGCATACGTACATTTCAGGTTTCTTCGTAAAAAAGGAGTGCGTGTTATAGAAAAAATATAACTAAAAATAGAAAATACAGCTCGAAAGTATAGCTGCGCGTTATATGCCAGATTTTATCGTATATAGTATTATTCAATAGTTGTCTCATGATATATAATAGCAGTTCAACATAGTGTTTTAATCGTTTGTTAGTTCCTGCAAAACAAATCGCTTTTAATAGGAATGATAAGCATAAAAAAAATAGTGTTTTACAAATTTTGTTTTGTGTTTGTGTATTTTTTAACCATACATCAACACTTAGTTCGGAAAATCTAATTTAAAAACGTTAATATTTTTGTCTAAAAATAAAACGTTTTATTTTAAAAAATAACAAGATGAAAACTAAACATAATTCAATTTTTGTTACAAAATGCATTTCTCCATATTGAAAATTTCACAATTTACAAAATCTTATTCGGCTTGTCCTTATTACCTCCAATGATAAGAAAGCATGATTGAAATTGTTATTATTTAACAACTGCATCTTCCATCTGATAAAGCTCCGTAAAAATTTCATTGAGGCACTTAAATTGCATTAAAACCCATCTTCTTTTTCCATTAAAAGATTAATAATCCTGAGCATCCCATTATAGTTCTAACACCGACGTTATTTTGAACCAATAAAATCTTTATCCCTTCCAGTTGACGGCGGCGAAAAGCAGCAGTTCCAAAATCCCGAATGTCTGCGCTAACGCCTCAACAAGAGCAAAGGGGAGAGAAAAAAAAGTATAAGGGAGAAACATAATGCCCTGTATTAAACAATGGGAAACAACATTTCAACATTAAAAAAGATCAACAATCTTTTTATCAAATGTGGTATCTATATTGCGGTTTTAAACAAAAGAATAAAACAAAATGATCCAAAAGAGCAATTTCGAAATTGAGGGGCAATGGAGCAAGAGATTACGACCCAGGGTAAAGACAGATTTTTTTTCCAGTCCTTTTTATGGAAGGCCCGGAGGAAGCAAGGCAAGGGGGAGGGCGTAAAATTTGTATTCGGCAAGAAACTCGACAAAAACATGTCGATGGCTTCGTCTCATATTTATTTCATTCTTTTGAAGTCGCAAACGCTGCAACACAAATCACCTCAGGAGAGAGAAGAAAAGGATGGGCCCTCCACTTTTTTTTTCCAGTTTTTTGTTGTTTTATGTTTTTTCTTTTTCCTTCTTTTCACATTATTGTTGTTGGCAAGAAAAAGAAACAGTTGAAAAGAAAAGACTGATTCTTGTTATATTTGCTGCTAGAAGTCCTTCATAATGGATGACTTTATTTGAATAAAAATTACGTCGGAAGAAATGAAATGGGATTGAAGTTGTTGGTTTATGCATGGGGAGGAAGGGGGTGGCGTTGGGGTGATTGCTTGTAGGTGTTTATGGTTGGGCGTTTGCGTGAGAATGGAAATTTTTGTCTTTCTAGTTTCAAAGTATTAAAGGAATAGAATTTCTAAATATATTTTTTAGGAACACAACTTAGTAATACTTAAATTATTAGCTTATTTTTATTGGAAGTGAGATGTCAAAATTTGGAACAAAAAACCGCAATTTATAATCTTTAACCAATTTAGAAATATATCATACATCCTAATTTTACATCAAATCTAAAATTTACTAATTTCACAATAGAATATCATATCGTGATCATTTTCATCAAAAATCTCTTGAATATGTCTTAAATTGAAATATAATAAAATTTAAACTATTTCAATACATGGAAATTGGTTTTCTTTTTTCTTCGTTGTTGATCCAACAGGTCCAAAACAAAAAAGTACATAACAGCACGGTTATAAATAAGAAAATCTTACAAATTCTGTATATCTATTTGGCATATTTTGCATTGGTAAGTTAAATAAAAATAACTATTTTAGGATTGGATACGTATTTGACTTTTTTATGATATTTATTGTATTTTATACAATAGAACATCTACAGTGAAAATCGCCTAACACGAAATTGAAGGGATTGAAATAATTTTTTTTTCATGTTAAAAGGATTTCGTGTTAAACTACATTGAAAAATACTTATTTCCCAAAAAATTAAGTTTATTAGAGTATATTTTAGATATGTATATATGCCTGTGTATTTAATAAAAATCAATGGAACAAAAACGTTCATAAGACCTTATTGAAATTTAATACAAAATTTTTTTAAGTTTTTTGAAAAAAAAAGTATTTTGCGTTAAAGATATTTCAATGTATATATTTATCACTAATTGTGGATTCTTTAATTTCATCTAAAACAAAATTATATCTGGTTTTTTCTGTTCTTCCTCATCTGAAGCTTTGATCTTATAGTGCATAGTTGAAAGAAGAATTATTGAAGTACTATTTTTCAACACATGAAACAAGAATCATATCCGGTTGAAAACTTAAAGATGAAGAAAATGTTTCTATTTTACGTAAATGTTGAAAAATATAAATGATTGGTTTACTTATTCAGTGAATTCTAACGATAGTTAATATTTTCATCAAAAATTTCGTAGTTTTTGAAAAATCCTCAACCACTATTTAAAAGCTGAAAATTTTTGAATTTATTAATGCAACATAGCATTTCTCTCTTAATATTTGTTTCTCTCCTATTCCGAAGGCCGTTCAATGTAGGTCGCAGCAACACAATCATATGTTGTACTTCCATCCAACACCAACTACAAATTGCTTCCGCATTAGCTTTTTTCAATAAGATCAAGCTTAATAGAAGCATACTGAACAATACAAAGGAACAACATACTCCCCCCACCCTCAAAAAAGGAGTTGAACATTATGCAATTATATATGAATACCAGATATTTTTTATAGAGCACAATTTGAAATCCAAAAATTATAAATTCCAAATTATTAAATAAAATTATAAATTAAAAAAAGTGATCCAAAAATTATAAATTCATGTTTACGTAATTTTCTGTATTTTAATGGCATGGGGACATTAAAACATTTAGGAAGGATTTTTTACGACGAAAAAGATAACCTATTTAACAGAAAAACTATAAAGTAAACAAAACTACCTATTTCAGAAATGCTTAAAAAGTAGTACGTCATAATTAAAACCAGTGGTAACAATCATGAAATACATTATAAAAATCAATCGAATAAACTCATTAAAAGTAGGAAATTTAATGGAATTAATCGTTCGAACAACTTGACCAATCCTGATGGTAAAAAAAATTATTTTGAAACTATATCGGCTCAGATTTATTTTGTCACAATTACAATTCTGACTTAAGAAGTACATTTATTAGAGTCAATGTAAAATACACACATTTTATACACAATTCATAAGTAAATTATAATATAAATATTATTTTATGTATTACTTTCCTTTAGTTTATAACTCACAATGCATTTCAACACTTTGATTTTAAAATATTTTCAAACCTTAATTACTTAGAATCTCTCAGTATTTAATACTGCACGATAGCTCAAATCTGAGCAAAAAAATTATTTTTGCTCTAATTTACTTAGAATTTTCTAATTATAACACAAATCTACTTAGAATTAATTACCACAAACACTTTCCATTAAGCAATTCTTTTCGTAGAAATTAAAAAGGTAATTAAAACATTTAAATCAAAACCGCAATCAACAAACTTCCAGTTTAATTATTTGATCAATTTTATTCAATATTCCGTTTACACAAGTATTCTTTTTTTTCACACAAATACAAAGTAAAGAGCTCGTTTAAAAGACCTCGATTAAGACTCCTGTAATCAAGGTAATTTAATTTTTAGAACCAAGTGCAATCAGAGAAAGACACATAGAAACTTTTCTAAGCAGCTATTTTCATTATGTGTGTACTTCTTTTCAATTCAAATGAAAATTTCCATAACAATGCACTTTATGCCACTAAACATTGCTTCGGTTCAAGAAGAGATAATGAGAAGAACATAGCCATTACAATAAGCAAACACACACAACATCCCATTTAATATTCTCAAAAATATTATAAAAATCATCAGTATTCTATTGGAAGGATTCAGTTTATGAAAACTTTTATTGTAATTTTTTACACAGCCTAAGGTTGAATGGTTTAAATATAATGATATCAATTTAATTAAAATTTCTTATGTAAAATAGATTTATAATTAATACCCAGATTTTTTTGACGATATTGTTATTCAAATGTAGGGAAAAATCACTATACATTTGGGTAGTAATTAAAATAAAGCCCTTTTTAATAACTTTATCGTCGTGTCATTCTAATTTCAGTAATGTTGTTTTTAATGCTTATTTTTTAATGTTTATTTTTATTAGTACCATTGTTATTTTGCTTCACGTAGAAATGAGATTTTGTTTAAGATATTAGAAAAACGTGATGTAAAAATTAGCAGTATAATTCTGCACGAATTGCATAAAAATATTACATTATTTTTAAGGTTCCAAAAACATTTTTAGCTACGTGAAATAGTTTATTAAACAAAAAAATACCTATTATGAAACAAATTGTAAATCTGTAAAATTAGCAATTAAATTACGATTATTTTGTTTATATATGTATAACATTTATATATTTCAAATACATTTCTGAATATTATGTTTAATTGTACATAGTTTTCAATGACGTTCGTTTTTTAAATATACAAACGAATTTCTGTACAATTAAACATCTAACATTAATAATCCAGTAAACATATCATGCAAAATCCATTATACAGGTAAAACTCATAATTTTTTTTATTATTCCCTTGTAATTGCATTGAGTTATTGAAGAAATATTTACGATCGTTTCATTCAATATGATCATTTAAAAATTGAAATCATAATTTTATATGGAAATCATGACAGTTGAGCTCCATTATAATTAATGAGTCATTAGTCAATATCTTAAATAATTATAACTTAAAAAGAGTGTAGATTTATATTGTGGCACACACACATAGTTGCAGATTCAGCATTGCTATTGATATACTAGAAAAAAATATAGATAGTCTAAAATCTTGATTTGGTGTAATTTAATGTGACTTTTTTTAGTTGATATACTGTTATATTAAAGAAACTATTACTAAACTATTTAGCAATAGACTTTATGGAGTATTCCAAAGGTGAATTTAAAAACCGTTGGAGAAAAAGAAAAATATTTTTTATTAAAGCTAGTACCTAGCATAAGAGTGAGTATTATTACTTACATATCAAATTGCATTTTAAATGCCTTTCTTTAGATTTAAATCAATTTGCATGTATGCATTTTTAAATTATTATGTGTCAAACAGTTCACATTTGATGTTTAATGCATCGTAGAAATATACATTTCAGTTGAAAGTTTTTGATATGAACCTTTTTAGTCGGCAGTGTTGAGACTGAATTAATACGTTTTATTCACTTGTCCTGTTACCTAAAAAATAAAGCGAATTCAGTTTATCTGTCACCTATACATGAGATTTATTGTGAAAAGGGAAATAATAAAGTTTATAAGAAGCCGAAAAAAATAGTCTCCAAAAAAAGA
>BMAV01000426.1:0-26212 GCA_019973955.1 Trichonephila inaurata madagascariensis
AAGGAATATAATAAATTTCTTTCCTTATTTTTTGACTTCTAGAAATCTGCATGAATAATATACAAGTTCAACAGGAACAATTCAAATTCTGATTTTTTTTTTCAATAGAAATAAGATTTAAATGAGAAATTAATCAATAATTTTTTTTTATGTTTTTATCCACTTGGTTCCAAATAAATATGTAAAAGAATTTTCTTTCAAATCCATAAATAAGTATTACGATCAGTTAATGAATATTTAAAATAACTGACCTTATGATTTCTGTGTCCTTCTTACCTAAGGATATTGGCCTTGAAACGTCTTTTTTATACGATCTACATGTATTTCAGGGTGTTATTTTTCATAATAACGGTATTCTTTTACATAAAATTATGGTACTTTTGTTTCGTGTTTTTCAAAATTTACTGCCTTTGGGTTTGTAGAAGAACTGCAAAAAGGTCCATTTGGAATTTTCAAATCTTGTAGTCCCGCAATGGATATCCCCTCATTGCTTTTTAAATATTTGTTGAGAACTAGGTTTAATAATCCTTTATTCTTAAGAAGCTAAACACTTGTAATAATTTGGAAGAATTCCGTTTTTTTTTACTAGTTATTATCAAAATACCTCCTAATATTTGAAAATATTAACATCTTCCAAAATTTAAAGTAGTATAACTTCAAACAACTTAACTATTAAAATTAAAATGCTTTCATAATAATACATTCATTAATATATTAATACTTTTTTGCCATGGTTAAATCGATTTAAAAGGAAAAATAGTCTGATTTATTCTAGAAGGGCAATTTCAGATTCACTCTATCAAACTTTTAATAGATGTATGTCATAATGCCCATCATCTTGCTTATAGCTCAGTGTGAATAATAAGGAGCTATTCAGAAAAAAATTATTGAAGCAAGTAAACTATGCAGATTATAAAAGTTTAATTAAAATAAAGTGAATACGAGATAAGATTTATATATATTAAAAATTGGTTAACACGAAACTGAGGGGGACTGAAATATTTTTCCGTGTTAAAAGATATTACAAAAAAAAAACATATATTAAACAAAACTAAGTTTATAACAGTACATTTTATTTGCATAGACATGCATATTGCATTTATTTCATAAAAATCAACGAAACTAAGCATTCATAAGAACTTAATGAAATTTAAAACAAAATTCTCAAGTTTTTTGAAAAACAAAGCCCTTATTGAGTTTTTGGAATATAATCTGATATTTTTCTTTGCATTGTCTTTTTAGCACCAAATTGTCAGCAAATTGATCGATGCCATCCCCTTTTTTATTTATTTCTCCATTGGAATGTATGTCTAAATAACTGAGCGTATTTTTCATGATGTTCCTTATTTCGGATGACGTGAGAATATGAACTATTTTATTCATTTCATTTTCGTCGTCGGAATCTGCTATCAATGATATTTTTGAGCTTTGAACAAACACCATAATGGCTTGTCTGCCATAATTAGGGCTGTTGTACGTATTATCATCATCAACAGCAACGGATTCTTCCGATGATACTGTAGATGATTTTAATAATACAGAAACTTTCTCAAGTTACCTCTCTTAAATCTCGCCTGAGAGGCTGAGTGTTTTTAGTATTTTATTTGTTCCTAGAAGGAAATCTTTTTTTGTTTTGAGCGATTTTCGTTTCTTGTTAAGAGAAAAAAATGTATGAAAATACGTAGCAGTTTGTCGGGACCATTGTATTTATTTCGTGTTAACGATATTTCGTCTTAAGCACTTTCGCGTTAAACGTATTGTAAATATATATTGTATATGTACGTGCATGTGTGACTTAATACTCCAATCATTTTGCAGACTGATTGAAATTATAAAAATTTATTGGATCAATATTTCTCAAGCGTATGCTGCCTAATGGGAGGTCTACCTAAGTGACTATGTAGAGAGAAGAGTTCTTTTAAAAAAATTTTGAAGTAAGAATATAAAGGAGAAAAACTTATTGCATTCTAACCAGTTATTTTTAAGCAGGAACGAATTATTTAAAAAATATTTCATTGAAAAAGTGGAGATATTTTTTGTAACCTTTAAATAAAATTTTTAAAAGCTAATTACTATTTCTCCTATTTTGCTCAGTTTCTTTAAGAAATCTCTTTGAATCCTGTAGTATGAAGAATGGTGACTGGGGATCTATTTTCCGGGATTATCATTACGTATTTTTCAGAGCTATGGTGATAAAATGTAAGGATTCGGTATCTCTAAAGAAGTTTCTTTCAATTTTTCTTTCATACTTCATCAGTTGATTCTGTAGAAAAAGGAAATAAGACGAATGTACTCAAAAATTCCTCTGAAATACAGTTTGTGGGAGAAAAATACTGTGTTATAACTCTGACTTCAAGTTTTTTTCTCAAAAATTTTAAAGATTTTAAAAATTATTTTATGAAATGAGCACTTGCAAACTTTTGAGATGATCCACGGATAATAGTGATAAGATATCTTCTGTATCAACAAATAGTGTGTAAATTAAAATTGAATTCTTTGAACTCTTTCTAAAGACTTATATAAATATGCCTGCCATACATTTTTAACCTAACGAAAATTATGAATAAAATATAATAACTTTTCACTTGGAATAAGAGTTCAGTATTTTTCATAAATGATACTATTTTCTTTAATCTGTTTAATCAAGTATCATCATAAAAGGAATGCAAAGAAGTTTGAGGGGATGAGACCGTTTTATTTTAAATTTTGATGGAGAACAAGGTAAAAATATAAAACTTCAGCTCAAGTTTTATGTTCCTCACTCGACTATTAGTATATCGTTAATAAACTATTAAACAATCGGGGAATATTCATGATATTAATCTAACTAAAAAAATAATTTTTTGCCATAATTGCTAAGAAACGTTCTGTTTAAAATTTATTGCAGCAGTAAAATTAATAAATTCAATATTTTGTAGAATAAAAACAAATAACTACCAGAAAAGATTTTACTGCTCGTTTACATGAGTTGTTATTAGTACAGTAATCTTTAGTTTTATTCTCAAAATATATACCAAGACATTAAAAAAAATTAATAAATCTTTTAGAATAATGAACAATAAAACATATTATTTTTACTTAAAAGCTGTTATTTTGTTACTTTAAGGTATCTGACTACGTTCGGAACCGTGATTTTAAAAAAGACGCATAAATGGATAATTTTCATGATATTTAGTGTCACTTGGATTAGAACACATGTATAAAATTGTTTTAAGGACATTTTGACAAAAAATTTATTTTAATACCATATTTCGGCAAGAAATTAACTTAGAATAACCTTTTTTCAAAATGTTCTCCTTTTGTGAAAAATGCTTCTATTTTTAATATTTTGCCTGGATATAGCTCAAACATCTGTACCGAGGCTCAACTATGATTTTTGAAAAATTAACATTATTTTCAGAGTTACAACCCATTGAAATAATTATTGAGTTTTTTTTAAAAAAAATTCTCCCCTCTGTTGTCGTAAGACATGGATAAACCCACTTCTAAGTCATATATTTCAAAAATTCTAGTTGAGCCTCTGTACAGAGGTCTGAGTTGTATACAGGCAAAATATTATTATAATAGAAGCATTTTTCACAAAAGGAGAATATTTTGAAAATGGGTCATTCTATGTTCATGTTTTATCAAAATATTGTACTTAAATAACTTTTTACTGTAATACTATTCTTAAAACAATTTTATATACATTTTCTAATCTAAGTGACACTAAATATCATAAATATAATTCATTTATACGCTTTTGCAAAATTACGGTTCCCAAAATAGTCGGATTTAAACATGATTTCATTGGCAGACACCGTAAAATATTTTTATATTTTTCTGTGTTATGTGGAAAACTTCATTCAAAACGATCTATTCTTATAGAAATGTATCTTTTTTTCTGGAATCGTTGCGAGCAGAAACCGATGTGTATATCTTACCAGGAAGCGTG
The DNA here is from genome assembly GCA_019973955.1 of Trichonephila inaurata madagascariensis. Taxonomy (NCBI): domain Eukaryota; kingdom Metazoa; phylum Arthropoda; class Arachnida; order Araneae; family Nephilidae; genus Trichonephila; species Trichonephila inaurata. The sequence goes on from BMAV01000426.1 coordinate 3,935, forward strand.
AAAATTCAATTAAGTCCCAATAGCAATTACATCACTACCAGAGATAATGCTTTGTCGAGATAATCTTTACATGAAGATCATCAAAAGCAGGTGCAGGAATACGTTGAGTTTTATAGTCGTGGCGCGATTGAATTTGATGAAGTCCTAAAGGGATCGCTCTTCACCTGTTTCCCAGCGAAGTTGCTGAATAATGGCCTAAAAGGGATCTTCTGAAAGACATTTTTCTGTAAGAACCCTGGGATGCAAAGCGCAAAACTAGAAAGAGAAGTCTTTGAATCCGAAATATAATTTTTTCATTTTTATTGTTATATTTACAACCGTAATATAAGGCTTTTAAAAAAAAAAAATTGTATGGGTGAAGAAACACTAATTTTTTTTTTTTTTTTTCAGCTTTAAACTTTTAAACGACTTCTCTCCTTTTAGGCTTTTTTTTTCAATTTTTATTTGGTACTATCATTACTTTTTATGTGTGTATCAAGACAAGATATGAAAAGACATTATTATTATAGTAATAAAATAAAGAACACAGGCCACTTTTTAATCTGTGATAATAGATGTAACAGGGGTGGACAGACTTTTCCAGGGTAAAGGCGGGGCCGTACTTTCTAATTTTTTTTCTGGTGGTTATGGTTCAGACTCCAGCGTTAGTGGCGCATCTAAGTGGAGGGTCCATCCTCCTAATAGCCTTGTAGATTTTTTCCTCTTGATTATAATCTTATGTAAAAACAACGTAAATGTAATTAAGTATTTATTATTAGTATTTTTATTAATTAATGTTAATTATTTATTCAGTAATTTATTTTTGCTGTTTTAACCCCTGACACCAACAAAATCTAAAATATTTGGCTGCGTATTGGGAATGATACGAAATGGTAGACCTCGACCTCAAACCTCTTCTAAAAAATTTGCGTGTGCTACTGCCCAATGTCGTAGGTGTGGTAAGGAAAAGTTATTATTATAACTTAATAATAAATACGGAATATGTACTTACCGTTTGTAACAACTTTTTTAAAAACCGCGTTTAAGCCAAAACGCAAGATACAAACATAATAATACTAGCCTCAAAATATAATAATATCAAAATGATGAATTTAAAGGAACAATCCAAAATTACATTAAAAAAATAAAACATTTTATCTAAAGTTAGTTTTTTGTTATTATAGTCAGTAGAAGACTTATAGTCTGCGTACTGTCAGCTAATCTTGAATTTTTTCGTATATAATTACTACCTGCTAAAAATCTTCAGGCGGTCACCCCAAAAATGTCTTTATGGTCTACCGGCCTGATTGCGACCACATAAATGCTTACCCTGTGCGGTATAACTTAATGTTCTACAAAACAATCTAATCCCATTGTCATATTGCTCTCGCCTTCACTTCCTTATTCCCTGTAGAGCTTATTAGTATAAGGTATAAAACGTTCTTCAGAAAAGAATCCCCTTCATAACCGGGACTAGTTTGGCGATATATCTAGAAATCTGCCGTAACCATACTGGATCATTTCCATTGCAGATCGAAGTTTTCTCCATATACGCGAGAAAACGCTTATCGAAAAAAAAGAATGATTTATTTTAGTATTCATTACTAATTGCAACTCAGAAATAAAAAATAAATGACAAAGAATCTGTGAACTTAAGAAACAGAAGACATCAATCTTTATTAGAATGGTTGAAGATGATCCGACGATGTATTCGATAACAGTGTTTAACAATTTAATTACCGAGTCACGTAAAAGTGCAATGAACCTCAATTTTGGAGTATAGCTAGGAGAAATATATGGATAGAGAGAGTATATGGAAAGTTGGTCTTTCGTGTAATGTCCACCACTACTATGAAAATGGTAAGGAGTTACATATTTGAAGGTTCTTCAATTCATAGGTTTTACAAACCAGCATCATCTATGTGGTTTTATATATCCAAATGTAATACGGCTGAACATTTCGCTATTATGAGTAAAAAAAAATTTTAAAAAGGGAATACATGTACCCTTTTGAGATCCATGAAAGTTATGACTTTGTGATTTCCCCAACAATTTTAATTTTGTTTTGAAATAATAAGTAAATTATATATATTAGTTATGGTATTGCTGTGAGTGTAATGTGCTCCTTTTTGAGAAAAAAATTGAAAAGTGCTTCTGTTAAAGACAAGCTAATTGAAAGCGTAAATAATATTGATATTTATACACATTCATTCTTCATGCATTTAATAACTTATGCGTAATCATCTTCATAAATAATTATATATTTTTCTAGAGTAAAATAAAAAAATATTAAGCAAATAATTGATTTAGTAAAATTAGTATTGGAAATGAATTAAATATGCAAAGTTCCAAGCAGTTTCCGAATATTTATTGTTTTTGTATAAAAGGAATTTAGTTGATAAATGTTAATTAGTTATTTTAATTATAATACTTTTTATCATGAATATCACGATGGCATTCCTTCTTTATACATTTAACAACAAACTCTTAATATGTAAGAACAATTTCATTGTTTTATTCCAACACTAACTAAGTGAATACCTTTATACTTCTCCAGACTTAAGTAGAAGATAAAGATTTTTTTAACTTAAAAAAATTTTACAATACATACATATCCCCAGTTACAAGAAGTTCCATGTTAAGAATTATCAATAAAGATTTAACTATAATAGCTATAATAAACTATAACTATGTGAAAACGTTCACTATTAAAATTACTTTATTTTTGTACTTCTTTTATTCAAAATGGTAGCAACCAATTTATAATTTTCTTCCCTAAATAGAAAAACTAATAGCAGATTGTAGGTTCATAACAAACTTAAAAGATAATGAAATGTATCTTTTTTACTCATAAATTTATTTTCGAATGCTTTTAATCTAAATGTATAAAGTTTTATATCTGATTTTTGTTATAAAGTCGTGAACAAACTTGAGTTTATTGTACTCTTCTGTATTTCCCTATTTTTAGAAAACTAATTCATTTATATTTCACTAAGTAAAAGAGGAATTATTGTAGAAACAAAATTTACTGACAAATTTCCATATTCGATTTATTAAAAGAAAAAAGTAAGCTGAACATTCCTTACAAACAAACTACGTTAATTGTTATTTTCAAGCATATTTCCCGTAACAAGACGGTGACTTGTTAGATACATATTACTTCCACAAAGGATATCTTTGCATAAATTTATTATTTTATTGTCATGCAGTGTTAAACTGTCAGTAGTTAGCGTTTCTTCCCTGATGATGGATTTTGTCGAAATTATCACAAATAATTAGAAAATTCGAAGGGTAAACACAGAATTTTAAGTTTCTATTCTTCGGTATTAATGCACGAAATGAATTTGCTTAATCGTACAAAATTTGCTCTAATGAAATTGGTTCCTTGTGAAGAATATAAGAATTGTAACGCCTACTTCAATTGACGACAAAAAAGGGACATTTTAGTTTTACTGGCAAACTTTTTGAATAGAACGCATTTTGTTTGGTGGCACAACTATTATGAGCGAGTTTGTCACGAACACTTTTTTGCATTTGGGCAGCTGGCGATAAATAATATTTAACGTCAGGAATATGATCAACCATTATCGCATAGCAATAGGGTTGCAGCGGTGAAGGTATCTATTATTCTGCCGTTACGAACCAGTATAATTCATAAAATGCGAAGAGATTTGATCGCGGGTGGGTGGGAGCTGGTATAAGAAAAGTATACGATAGCGTGTAAACAGGTGAGCAGCAATCCAACAAGTAAAGAAAAAACTATTACAACATGTGTTTCTGAAAATCATCGCAATAACATTTTACCATTTGCCCCTGCATTACAGCTACAAATCTGCCTTCCATGCGCTGTTCCGAAATATCTGAATATGAAAAGTCACCAATTTTTGTTTAATTTTAGCTTTTGTTTGGTTATGAGAACGCAATGAGAAGTTTTCACCCTGCAACTACATACGAAATGGCGATCTGTGGCTTATATTGGGAAACGTATTGTTTCCGTATAAAATTTATTTAGGTTTCTTACGGCAACTAGCTGTACAAATGCCAAGTTCTTAGTATATATAATGTTTCTGTTTTAAGAGTTTTTGCGCAATTATATATATGTGCTTTGTGGGCTAGAATTGAAATTTCCCCGTTATGTCAGCGTTACTTAAAGTTACTTTTAATTCGGTATGTTCTTCCTCTATGTTTCCTTATTTTAGTATATACCTACTATTATTATAACGCATATTAAAACATTATAATGCACATAGATTGAAATGATTATATTCTTAAATCTTAGAGAATTCAACTTGATATATATATCCGAAACTGAAACACCATTGAAAAACTTATTAAAACTTACTCTTTTGAAAGGTATAAAGTTTTCATCAATGGTAAAGAAAGAGTTAAATTTGTATAGTATTGCTTGTGCTTGAAAAAATTTTTGCCTACAAATGCTTTCCAACTTATGGGCCTTACAACTCATATATTAACAATCTTTAGAGTTTCAATAAACAATTTTTAAATATCTACAATCACAGGAAGAGTTTTTCATTCGATGGTGGCCAAAAAAACATTTCAAAATTATTTTATTTGTTCAATTTACTTTTTATTAGTATAACATGCGAATAGTTAACCGCTTTTAAGATTTTTAATTAATTGCAATTAAATTCATGTTAAATTACTATTAAAATAATGTAAAGTTATTAGTCATCGATATTTTGATAACGCTAGAATATTTTAAATTGCTGATTTAAGTTATCCTAATATTGCATCAAAGAAAGTAATTCTTTTATATTATTAAACTGTACTACCATGGTTTCCTTATCGTTTCCATAATTATGTCTTTGAGAATAAGAGACCACACTTTTAATAATTAAAGTATGGTCTTTAGAGAAATCTAAGCTTCTTAAGGAATATAATAAATTTCTTTCCTTATTTTTTTTACTTCTAGAAATCTGCATGAATAATATACAAGTTCAATAGGAAATCACCTTACCCTGATTTTTCAATAGAAATAAGATTTAAAATGAGAAATTAAATCAATAATTTCCTGGTTGTTATGTTTTTATCCACTTGTTCCAAATAAATATGTAAAAGCACTTTTTCTTTCAAATCCATAAATAGCATTACGATCGGTTAAATGAATATTTAAAATAACTGACCTTATAGATTTCTGTGTCCTTCTTACCTAAGGATACTGAAGGCCTTTTTTATACGATCTACATGTATTTCTGGGTGTTATTTTTCATAACGGTATTCTTTACATAAAATTATGGTACTTTTGTTTTCGTGTTTTTCAAAATTTACTGCTTTGGGTTTGTTAAGTGCACAAAAAAAAAAGGTTCCATTAGGAATTTTCAAATTTTGTAGTCCCAATGGATATTCTCATTGTTTTTAAATATTTTCTGCTGCAGAACTAGGTTTACTTAATCCTTATTCTTTTTGGCTAGCAAAACACTTACAATAATTTGAATAAAATTCCATTTTTTTACTAGTATCAAAACATACCCCCACATTTGTAAATATTAACACTTTCCAAAATTTAAAGTAGTATAACTTCATATAAAACTTAACTATTAAAATTAAAATGCTTTCATAATAATACACATTCATTAATATATGAATACTTTTTGCCATGGTTAAACCGATTTAAAAGGAAAAAATAGTCTTACTGTCTGTGAAGGGCAATTTGAGATTCATTCTATCAAACTTTTGATAAATGTATATCATAATCCCCACCATCTTGCTTATAGCTCAGTGTGAATAATAAGGAACTATTCAGAAAAATTTATTGAACCAAGTAAACTCTATGTATAACATAAAAAAAGATTAATTAAAATAAAGTGAATACTAGAGAGAAGAGTTTTACATGCAGTGAGAAATGGTTAACAGGAAACTGAGGGGGAGTGAAATATTTTTCGTGTTAAAATATATTACAAAAAATAAATAAATAAACATATATTAAACAAAATTAAGTATATTACAGTACATTTTATTTACATAGATATATATAGTGCATGTATTTCATAAAAATCAATGAAACTAAGCATTCGCAAGAACTTAACGAAATCTAATACAAAATTTTCGAGTTTTTTGAAAACCAAAGCATTTATTGTGTTTTTGGAAGAAAAAAATTAGTATATTTCTTTGTATTGTCTTTTTCAGCATCAAACTGTCAACAAGTTGTTCGATGTCATTCCTTTTTTATTCATTTAGCCATTGGAATGTACGTCTAAATAACTGCGCGTATTTTTCATGATGTTTCCTTATTTCGGATGACGTGAAAACTTGAACTGTTTTATTCATTTCATTTTCGTCATCGGAATCTGCATCAATGATATTTTTTTAGCTTTGAACAAACTCCAAAATGATTTTGTCTACCATAATTGGGGCTGTTGTACGCATTATCATCAACAACAGCAACGGATTCTTCCGATGATACAATGTGGCCGCAGTAGCCGAGTGGTATAGGTATCGGATCGTGGCTTGCCTTGTCACGAGTTCGAGCCCAGTATCACTAAAAACCCGCCGTGTAGAGCAGCGATGCACGTTAAATCTGTCGAGAGCTGAAACGTCCTCCCGTTGGTGTGGTGGTGTGGTGTTAGGAGAGAGGGGTGTCAGCTCAGGTGTCGTCCACGTCATTTGACCATGGTTCAAAATTATGTGGTCCGTCGCCAAAAGCCCTCGTGTAGTTGAACAGTGTGACGTTAATATTCAATCAATCCGATGATACAATAAGATATTCCAATAATGCAGAAACTTTCTCAAGCACCTCTCTTAAGTCTCGCCTGCGAGGCTGGTGTTTTTAGTATTTTGTTTATTCCTAGAAGAGAAAGCTTTTCGTGTTGAGTGATTTTTCTTCCTTGTTGAGAGAAAAAAAAATGCGTGAAAATACGTAGCAGTTTGTCGGGACCATTGTATTATTTCGTGTAAACCGATATTTCGTCTTAAGCGTATTCTCGTTGAACGTATTTTACTGTAAATATATATTGTATATATGCAGGACTTCAATCATTTTGCAGACTGATGGAAATTATAAAATTTGTGGATCAAATTCTTGCTGCATGCTGCCCATCGGGAGATCTACCTTGGTGACTATGTGAGAGAAAGTTCTTTTAAAAATTTTGAAGTAAGAATGCGCGGAGAAAAATGGTTGTTAAATTTAACCAGTTATTTTAAGTTATAACGAATTATTTAAAAAAAATATTTTATTGAAAAAGTATATATTTTTGGTAACCTTTTTAAATAAAAATTTTAAAAGCTAATTACTATTTCTCCTATTTTGCTCAGTTTCAAGAAATCTCTTTGAATCCTGTGTATGAAGAATGGTGACTAGATCTATTTTCCGGGATTATCATTACGTATTTTTCTAGAGCTATGGTATAAAATGTAAGTGATCTGGTATCTCTAAAGAAGTTTCTTTTCTTAATTTTTCTTTCATAATTTCCATCAGCTGACTTGTAGAAAAGGAAATAAGACGAATGTACTCAAAAATTCCTCTGAAATACAAAAGCCGGTGGGAGAAAAATACCGTAAGTTATAACTCTGACTTCAAGTTTTTTTCTCTCAAAGATTTTAAAAATTATTTTATGAAATGAGCACTTGCAAACTTTTGAGATGACCACGGATAATAGTGATAAGATATCTTCTGTAATTTCTCAACAACAAGTGTGTAAATTAAAATTGAATTCTTTTGAACTTTTCTAAAGACTTATATAAATATGCCTGCCATACATTTTAACCTAACGAAATTATGAATAAAGAATAACTTTTCACTTGGAATAAGAGTTCAGTATTTTTCATAAATGATACTATTTTCTTTTAATCTGTTTAATCAAGTATCATCATAAAAAGGAATGCAAAAGAAGCTTGAGGGATGAGACCGTTTTATTTTAAATTCTTGATGGAGAACAAGGTAAAAATATAAAACCCCAGCTCAGTCGGCGTTCCTCACTGACTATTAGTATATCGTTAATGCTCATTAAACAATCGGGGAATATCTATGATATTGACCAACTAAAAATAATTTTGCCATAATTCGCGTAAGAAAACGTTCGCTTAAAACTCTACTGCAGCAGTAAAATCTAATAAATCTGAAATATTTCATGAATAAAACAAACACCGCAAAAAGAGTTTACTGTCAAAGCTCATATACGTTGTTATTAGTACAGTAATCTTTAGTTTTATTCCTCAAAATATATAACAAAGACATAAAAAAATTAATGTCTTTTAGAATAATGAACAATAAAACATGTTTATTTTTACTGCGTTGTTATCAGTTACTTTTTAAGGTATGCCTGATCATTCGAAACTGTGATTTTAAAAAAAAAAGGACGCATGTCGGATACCGATATTTAGCGCTCTGGATTAGAACACATGTATAAAACTTCGAAGGATATTTTGACAAAAATTTATTTTAATACCATACTGGCAAGAAATTGTAGTCAACCTTTTTTTCAGGGGTCAGTTTTTGCAGCGCTCACTTATTTAATATTTGCTCTGATATAGTTTTCAAATACCCGTACCGAGGTCTAACTATGATTTTTGAAAATTAACATTATTTTCAGAGTTACAACCCATTGAAATAATTATTGAGCTCTTTTTTAAAAAAATTCTCCCTCTGTTGTCGTGTGTAAGACATGGATAAACCCTACCTCTAAGTCATATATTTCAAAATTCTAGTTGAGCCTCTGTACAGAGGCCCTGAGTTGTATACAGGCAAAATATTATTATATTGTGTTATTTTTCATTAAAAGGAGAATATTTTGAAAATGGGTCATTCTATGTCTATGTTTTATCAAAATATTGTGCTCTTAAATAACTTTACTGTAATACTATTCTAAAACAATTTTATATACATTTTCTAATCTAAGTGACACTAAATATCATAAATATAATTCATTTATACGCTTTTGCAAAATTACGGTTCCGAAAATAGTCGGATACCTTAAGAGCTTGTGTCTTAGAGATTCTTTTATCATATCTAGATATCGTATTATAAAAACGGTTCAAAGAAATAATTTGTGGTGAGTTTCAATCAACGTAAGAAAAAACGTTTCAAAATGTCTGATTATCACAAGTAAATATGGAAAAGCCGTTGGGATAATCAAAATGCGAAAATCATTCAAATTGGTAACAGCACCCTGAATAAAAGGTGTTAATAAAACTATAAAAGACCTTCTGCTGTCATTTATAAGATTTTTTAACCATAGGGTAGAAAAACTACCACCCATTCATAAGCAAATGAACCACTTTCTGCTGTCCCTACCTGGTGAAAAGTACCGATAGAATCTATCAGAAACCATGTCACGTTATGAGTTGGGAAGTTCTTCACACTTATATTCCGATTGTTTAAGCATTTAAGGACTCCTAACAAGACTGTCGCAGTATGACTGCTCCTCTTTTCATAATTTCTCAATTCACTCTTTTCCTAGCGACTTAATGACAAAGCGGACATGGCGTCGTCGCACTCCAGTCATTAATCCTGTGATAAATGATGTCGAAGAGCGAGCCTGAAACTTCACCCCATTATCTCTTTCAGAACAAATCGAACCATTAGAGATCTGAAAGCATCCTATGAGTTTTGCTCCTTATCTTAATAGCCTGGATAGTTTTTCAAGAGGAGTGCTTCCTTGCTATGCATCGGTGGACTCTCTCATCCGTTTCAGGCTCTTTTTTAAAGTTGTCACCTTATATTGGGGATCTCTATCACCGATTCTTGTTTGTAATAGGTTTGATTTATGGATTATGTTATAAGAAAAATTTGGCATGTGTGGCTGAGGAATATAAGAATTCATTTATCTTAAAGCCTAAATATGATAAGTAAAAACTAACCGTCCATTATGTAAAACCCATCGAATACTCAATACGCTGCCCATTAAATACATTTCTTTTCTTTGACTGAAAATTGCTTCTTTAACTAATTCACAAAAAACTGTAGAATAGGTTAAAGTATCATTAGGGAACAATACAATTGTTGAGTTAGAGAAGGACATAATAGTTTATCTCTCAGTTCTTTTTCTTAGTATTATAAACTTAAGCTGATAGATAGCTATGAGTTATACCCTTTTAAATTGTAAATAGATTTGGCAGTGGGTTGTAGCAAATGAAGTTGATAAGACGTACGTATATGAGAAAAATGGTGATGAATGTGTGCGTGAATTCTCGCAAAATAATCCTTCAACTACGAGGTCCTCAACTTCACTGCATTTGTAATATGGATTTTGGATGGAAGTACCAGCTTTAGAGAATTAGAGAAATATATATCTGTCCACAGCATCTCTTTATACCGTAAAATATCAGCTTATAACGCCTACTTTTAATACAAAAATATGACTGAAATTTAAGGGTGCGCGTTATACGCCGGGTATAAAACTGACTGCTTTAAAATAAAGATATGATGAACATAAAACAAAAATAGATTTTAAAGTGTATTGAAATACTACTGATTATTTAAACGAAATAAATGAACTTGAAGGGTTTTGTATCAAGAAGTGTACTATTTTTTCAAAAGCCTCGAATAGACTTTGTGTATCCGACTACACCCGAACTGTGGATTTTGCAAAATCTCATAAAGAGATAATGCTTTATGATGTTTAGTGTCACTAGATTAGAAAATGTAAATGCACCGTTTTTAAGAATAGTATTACAATAAGTACTATTTAAGTACAACATTTTTACAAAAAATGAATATAGAATGACCAAATTTCGAAATACCTTTTGTGAAAATGCTTCTATTATAATAATATTTCGCCTGGATATAGCCTCAGGCTACTGTACAGAGGCTCAGCCAAAATTTTAAAATATATAACCTTATAAGTAATATTCCATGTTTTACACAACAGAAGGTGCAAAAATTTAGCAAAAAAAAAACGCCAATAAATAGCCTGCACTTATTGTAACCTGAAAATAATGTGAATTTTCTTAAAAATCATAGTTGAGCCTCTGTACAGAGGTCAGAGCTATATACAGCAAAGTATTATTATAATAGAAATATTTTCACACAAAAAAAGAACATTTTGAAAAAAGGTTACTGCTAATTTTTACGCACAGACAGTAAATAATTTTTTTTAGTCAAATATCCCTTAAAACAATTTTTTATATCTGTATTCTACAATCTACAGACACTAAATATCATGAATTTATCCATTTATGCTTTTTTTTTAAAACGGCTTGTTCCGAACGTAGACGGATACCCTAAAAACATAAGAGCATTGCATATGTATATTTCAGGTTTCCTTTTGTAAAAAGGGGTTCGCATTCAACGACGAATATACCTAAAAATTGAAAAATGCAGCTTGAAAGTAAGGTGCGAGTTATACGCTGGATTTTACGGTAATTATTTCATACTCTTTTGTCAAAAACTATTTTCTACACCTTTCTTTTAAAATTTTATTTGAATTAATCTTAATCATCGCTAAGACTAACGAAAGCAGTTTCGACAGCATTACAAATTAGTAAAATAACACAACAATTGTCTATTGTTTATTATTTCCAAGAAGTCCTTTGTATAAATTGTTTTTGAATTGAAAGAGAGAGAGAGAGAGGAAAAGATTGGAATGTTTTATGCCTTTTTCGACTGATGGTTTTCGATGAGATTTGAATTCTTTTCAATTGGTCGTTACTAGTTTGCATCATTCGAGGAAAGTTTTAAAAGAAAACGTCATATCACAAAATCAAACTCTAAATAGATTTCTTTTTTCTTTTTTTTTAAATGTCTTCCTGGCTGTGTTTCGTTTTATTTTCTGCTTCGAAATAGCTTCTTATAATGTGCAGTGATACGTGTGCTGTTTCCATTTGCATCATGAAATCCAATACTTATTGATCTGCATAGAATATTATTTATCTCACATTATAATTTATTTTATTGTGTAAATGTTAAAAATATTCACGCGATACAAAGCAGTAATGTACCCAAATGTAAAATTTACGCTTTCATTGAAGACGTTAATTATTGCTTTTTGATATGATTTTAAATTTACATAAATGAAATAAATCTTTAAAACCGATTTGATATGTTAATTAAAAAGCTAATTTTAATCAATGAAAATTTCTACTTATTTACTCTTATTTAATTTTCGGTTCTCGACTGTATGTTTAGAAATATATAGATCTACATCATTTTTCCTAGCAAAAAAAAAAAAGGTTTCTGAAAAATAAGAGTGATTTTTTAATAAAAACGAAAAAGAAAATATTAAAGGTATGAGAAAAAAAACAAAGTGTAACCTTTACGTTATTCAATATAAAAATTTTCTTAACAAGAAGATAATTTTAATGAGTGTTTTATATTTAAAAGCATTTCGAGAAAGTTGAGTTTCTTTTCTGCTTGAAGTGTAAACATGTTTCACACATTTTTGCTCGAACTTAAACTTCATTTTTTATCCTCAAATTAAGAAAAAAAAATTAATCACAAATACTCTCTTTTTATCTATAACATTTATCCGTTTCTTAATATTTTTGCGATTTTCATGATGGAGAACATTGTGATTGTGTTTCTTTAGACTCTGAAAATATAGAATCTATTATTACAACTTTGCTTAGGTAAGCACAGAATACACTTAAATAGTAATAGACAGAATTATGTGTCCATTTTTACTTTTTTATAGAATCACTAATTATTCAGAATAATTTTGATGCTACTTCACTTCTTTTGCTTTTCAATTCTAGCTATAACATATCTCACATGTAATTTTGTAGTTTCTAAAAACATATTTAAAGCACATATTTAATTGTTCTATCATTTTCTCCTTAATATGCAAGAGAATTTCAACTCATTTGCAGTAGCCTGTTTTATGCTTTAAAAATATTATAGTGTAATAAAATAATTCAACAGGCTCATATATATATCCGACTACGTTCGAACGGTGATTTTGCAAAAGCGTATAAATGTCGGATACAATGATATTTAGTGTCACTTGATTATAAATGTATATATAAAATTGTTTTAAGAATAGCATACAATAAAAAACCATTTAAGGCATATTTAACAAAAATGAACATAGAATGACCCAATTTCAAAATAATATTCTCCCTTTTGTGAAAAAAATGCTTCATTATAATAATATTTTGTCTTGTAAATAACCTGTGAACTCAATACAGAGGCTCAACTAGAATTTTTTAAATATATATCTTAGAAGGGTTACCATGTTTACGACAACAGAGGTAGCAAAATTCTTAAGAAAAAATGCCGATAATTTATATACATATATTTCCAAAATGGTTGTAACTCTGAAAATACGTAAATTTTTCAAAATCCCGTTGTTGAACCTCTGTACAGAGTTCTGTTATATACAGGCAAATATTATTATACAAAACATTTTTATAAAAGGAGAACATTTTGAAAAAGATTATTCTAAGCACCTTACCAAAATATTGTATTTAAATGATTATTTTTGTCATTAAAAAGGATTTTAAATATATATTCTTAATCTATGATACCAAATACCATGAAAACAACTATTTATGCGCTCTTTAAAAATCACGGTTCCGAACGTCGGATACCTTGAAGATGCCTTTAAAAATTTTATATCAGTATGCATTTCCACTCCATTTGAACTTATCCTACAATTCACTGTTCGAAGTATTTTTCTAATTTTTATTTAAATCCTAACCTCGAAAAACAAAAGTTAAAATTCTATTACTTTAATTTCCCTGAAATCAAATTGAATTTCTACTTAAGCAATTTCGAAAAAATAAATTGTTTTAAGTTATGAAGAAAACTCTTAAAACCATAAAATGTTCTTGAACTTATTTTTTCACAGTTATTTTCTTAAAAATAATAAAAGCTATTTCTCGTTTAGAATTTCTCTCAGTCGTTCCTTTTCCACTAAAAAAACATTATTTCTTTTCTGATTAACTTAGTAATCTCTAAAGAAATCCAAAAAGCTTCCAAATTTATCTTGAAAATGAACTGTTCACTAAGCAATTCAAATAAGATATTATGCCCATAATCTCAAAATTATTAGTTTGAGTAATACTTTTGATGACGGACCAACAACTTTCAAACAGCTTGAAAGGCATGGTTGACTATATTCAAATCTATCTGAATCTTTAAATTTCAAAGCTTCCATTATTTCTTCAAAATATTTATGCCAAAATAATAATTTTAAGCAGTTCTCCCAAAGTTACATCATGCCAAATTTTTTATGGTTCTGTTCTTCCAACAAAACAAAAGCAGCCTGCGGCAAACGATCTAATTTCGAACAATTACAAACACACACAAATGCTACGCAGAACGTGGGTATTCCCTCCGCACGCAATGCATTACAGTGACACGAAGTCGAATTCCAAAACGAAAACTGCGATTTGATTTCAGTTGAGACGCTGCTTTTTCAAAATTCAACCATTCGTTTCAGATATGCGCATGTTTTATCCTCTAGAGTAAAATTGTGTATTTCGATAACGAAAATGTACATAATGTATTACTGTTGTCCTATTTTTATTTTTACTATGCACACTCAAAAGTTACAATGGGAATAACTTGATTTTTGAAACATTTGTTTAAGTGTAGGTACATATGTTGGTATACGAACACGAAAATGATAGTTTTAAGTGCTTACTTGAATTGTTTTTTGATATGATTAGGTTTAACGTAACTGTAAATACCTTCTACTTATTGACTTTTCTCGTGAAACTGAATTTATTCTGTAAACTTTTATTTACTTGTGATGTTTACTTTTACTGTTTTGATCCATTCTTGTTGCCCACGTGAAGGCGGGGTATTTTTGTCAATTTATGGAAAATACATTTGCTTGAATAAAAATGAGCTGAAACTTCTGGTAAAGTGTTTAATTTCAGAAAATATGTGTATCAAAAGAAAAGTTTAAGAAACTTATTTTACATAAAACAACTCGAGCTATGCATTATCAGAAAATTAAGTTGTGAATTGTATATTGGGGCCATTAGGATTTTAAGATAATTCAAAGTACAGTGTTCTAATACGTAAAAATTGGATTTTAGTTTAAATTCAAATTGCTAAGCAATGTCTAAAGTTATTTTAATGAAAGAGGGGAGATTTTCTCTCATTTAGTATTGAAATATTGTTTTACCTTGAAAAATTGTCAAAATACACAATAAAAAGATTTAATAACCTATTTGGAAATAAAAAATTCTGCAATGATATAAAAATTTTTCTTTCCATAACTATGAAATACACGATTTCGAAAAATTGATAAAAACTGTATGTGTTATTTGAATATTGAATAGGATTGTTTATTTATGATTACTAAGTAGCAGAAAAACTAGTTGCAAAATATCATCAACTTATATATATTCACAGTGTGAATCAAACTTCAACATGCCTGAGAGAAAATTGCAATAAATGAATAATAAAGCACAAAACAAGAGAAGTGCGTAATAAATGCAAGTGAAATGTTTATATTCGAAGTGGTTCCAAACAAGTTATATGGGCATTCGAGTAGGCCAAGTGAGGTATATTCAAATAAAAGATCAAAGTAGTTGAGTAAATGTCATTCAAAGTATGTTAAATAAATACATTCAAATTAAGTAGTTGGTTTCCATATTTAAAAATAAAATATGATACAACGTTATATTTATTTTTCATTAAGGAAACGAATGCATTAAACTGCAATAAGCAATGCGCGTCCCTAAAATAAAGTGTTGATTCTTAAAATGTAAGCATTTTCAAGCAATGATATACAATCTAAAAAAAAAAGAAGCAAGATTAGGTTTAAAAAGTATTATTTTGTTTCATCACAGTATTTTTAATGGATTTTATGTGCACTTTTATATTCTGGAAAACGTGAAATGTGAATTACATAAAACTGAGGAAATGATCAAAGGAACTATAAAGAAAATAAACAGCCAAATTTAAATCATATAGAATAAATAGTTTTCTTTATGAGCAGCACAGTTAATAAATCTCGTAGAGATTTTAAAAATTTAAATATCTTCGTCACAAGATTCATAGAATTTTACTCATCTCATTATTTAAAGTTAAGGCCACAATATTACTTGAAACCGTACACCAAATAATTATTTGTAATCCCAATTGAAGCTAAAAATATATTTAAATTGCTAATGAAAAGTAGTTATGAATGTGAATGATATTACATTAAACTATAAATATTTTAGCATAAAAATAAAAGTATTAACATTCCTAAAAGAGCAAAAATCACTGTCGTACATTTACAAATTCAATAAGCTTTAGAGATTCACAATTAATTTGTTTAATGGGCACAACTTAATTTTTCCATATTTCTTCAGTTTTAAATAAAAAGTAAAATAAAGTATTTGATTTTTTTAATGAAAAATAGTAGCATTTAAACATGATTTCATTGGCAGACACCGTAAAATATTTTTATATTTTTCTGTGTTATGTGGAAAACTTCATTCAAAACGATCTATTCTTATAGAAATGTATCTTTTTTTCTGGAATCGTTGCGAGCAGAAACCGATGTGTATATCTTACCAGGAAGCGTGAAAATTCAATTAAGTCCCAATAGCAATTACATCACTACTCAGAGGATAATACGTTTTGTCGAGATAATCTTTACATGAAGATCATCAAAAGCAGGTGCAGGAATACGTTGAGTTTTATAGTCGTGGCGCGATTGAATTTGATGAAGTCCTAAAGGGATCGCTCTTCACCTGTTTCCCAGCGAAGTTGCTGAATAATGGCCTAAAAGGGATCTTCTGAAAGACATTTTTCTGTAAGAACCCTGGGATGCAAAGCGCAAAACTAGAAAGAGAAGTCTTTGAATCCGAAATATAATTTTTTCATTTTTATTGTTATATTTACAACCGTAATATAAGGCTTTTAAAAAAAAAAAATTGTATGGGTGAAGAAACACTAATTTTTTTTTTTTTTTTTCAGCTTTAAACTTTTAAACGACTTCTCTCCTTTTAGGCTTTTTTTTTCAATTTTTATTTGGTACTATCATTACTTTTTATGTGTGTATCAAGACAAGATATGAAAAGACATTATTATTATAGTAATAAAATAAAGAACACAGGCCACTTTTTAATCTGTGATAATAGATGTAACAGGGGTGGACAGACTTTTCCAGGGTAAAGGCGGGGCCGTACTTTCTAATTTTTTTTCTGGTGGTTATGGTTCAGACTCCAGCGTTAGTGGCGCATCTAAGTGGAGGGTCCATCCTCCTAATAGCCTTGTAGATTTTTTCCTCTTGATTATAATCTTATGTAAAAACAACGTAAATGTAATTAAGTATTTATTATTAGTATTTTTATTAATTAATGTTAATTATTTATTCAGTAATTTATTTTTGCTGTTTTAACCCCTGACACCAACAAAATCTAAAATATTTGGCTGCGTATTGGGAATGATACGAAATGGTAGACCTCGACCTCAAACCTCTTCTAAAAAATTTGCGTGTGCTACTGCCCAATGTCGTAGGTGTGGTAAGGAAAAGTTATTATTATAACTTAATAATAAATACGGAATATGTACTTACCTTTTGTAACAACTTTTTTAAAAACCGCGTTTAAGCCAAAACGCAAGATACAAACATAATAATACTAGCCTCAAAATATAATAATATCAAAATGATGAATTTAAAGGAACAATCCAAAATTACATTAAAAAAATAAAACATTTTATCTAAAGTTAGTTTTTTGTTATTATAGTCAGTAGAAGACTTATAGTCTGCGTACTGTCATCCAATCTTGAATTTTTTCGTATATAATTACTACCTGCTAAAAATCTTCAGGCGGTCACCCCAAAAATGTCTTTATGGTCTACCGGCCTGATTGCGACCACATAAATGCTTACCCTGTGCGGTATAACTTAATGTTCTACAAAACAATCTAATCCCATTGTCATATTGCTCTCGCTCTCACTTCCTTATTCCCTGTAGAGCTTATTAGTATAAGGTATAAAACGTTCTTCAGAAAAGAATCCCCTTCATAACCGGGACTAGTTTGGCGATATATCTAGAAATCTGCCGTAACCATACTGGATCATTTCCATTGCAGATCGAAGCTTTCTCCATATACGCGAGAAACGCTTATCGAAAAAGAATGATTTATTTTAGTATTCATTACTAATTGCAACTCAGAAATAAAAATAAATGACAAAGAATCTGTGAACTTAAGAAACAGAAGACATCAATCTTTATTAGAATGGTTGAAGATGATCCGACGATGTATTCGATAACAGTGTTTAACAATTTAATTACCGAGTCACGTAAAAGTGCAATGAACCTCAATTTTGAGAGATATAGCTAGGAGAAATATATGGATAGAGAGAGTATATGAAAGTTGGTCTTCGTGTAATGTCCACCACTACTATGAAAAATGGTAAGGAGTTACATATTTGAAGGTTCTTCAATTCATAGGTTTTACAAACCAGCATCATCTATGTGGTTTTATATATCCAAATGTAATACGGCTGAACATTTCGCTATTATGAGTAAAAAAAAATTTTAAAAAGGGAATACATGTACCCTTTTGAGATCCATGAAAGTTATGACTTTGTGATTTCCCCAACAATTTTAATTTTGTTTTGAAATAATAAGTAAATTATATATATTAGTTATGGTATTGCTGTGAGTGTAATGTGCTCCTTTTTGAGAAAAAAATTGAAAAGTGCTTCTGTTAAAGACAAGCTAATTGAAAGCGTAAATAATATTGATATTTATACACATTCATTCTTCATGCATTTAATAACTTATGCGTAATCATCTTCATAAATAATTATATATTTTTCTAGAGTAAAATAAAAAAATATTAAGCAAATAATTGATTTAGTAAAATTAGTATTGGAAATGAATTAAATATGCAAAGTTCCAAGCAGTTTCCGAATATTTATTGTTTTTGTATAAAAAGGAATTTAGTTGATAAATGTTAATTAGTTATTTTAATTATAATACTTTTTATCATGAATATCACGATGGCATTCCTTCTTTATACATTTAACAACAAACTCTTAATATGTAAGAACAATTTCATTGTTTTATTCCAACACTAACTAAGTGAATACCTTTATACTTCTCCAGACTTAAGTAGAAGATAAAGATTTTTTTAACTTAAAAAAATTTTACAATACATACATATCCCCAGTTACAAGAAGTTCCATGTTAAGAATTATCAATAAAGATTTAACTATAATAGCTATAATAAACTATAACTATGTGAAAACGTTCACTATTAAAATTACTTTATTTTTGTACTTCTTTTATTCAAAATGGTAGCAACCAATTTATAATTTTCTTCCCTAAATAGAAAAACTAATAGCAGATTGTAGGTTCATAACAAACTTAAAAGATAATGAAATGTATCTTTTTTACTCATAAATTTATTTTCGAATGCTTTTAATCTAAATGTATAAAGTTTTATATCTGATTTTTGTTATAAAGTCGTGAACAAACTTGAGTTTATTGTACTCTTCTGTATTTCCCTATTTTTAGAAAACTAATTCATTTATATTTCACTAAGTAAAAGAGGAATTATTGTAGAAACAAAATTTACTGACAAATTTCCATATTCGATTTATTAAAAGAAAAAAGTAAGCTGAACATTCCTTACAAACAAACTACGTTAATTGTTATTTTCAAGCATATTTCCCGTAACAAGACGGTGACTTGTTAGATACATATTACTTCCACAAAGGATATCTTTGCATAAATTTATTATTTTATTGTCATGCAGTGTTAAACTGTCAGTAGTTAGCGTTTCTTCCCTGATGATGGATTTTGTCGAAATTATCACAAATAATTAGAAAATTCGAAGGGTAAACACAGAATTTTAAGTTTCTATTCTTCGGTATTAATGCACGAAATGAATTTGCTTAATCGTACAAAATTTGCTCTAATGAAATTGGTTCCTTGTGAAGAATATAAGAATTGTAACGCCTACTTCAATTGACGACAAAAAAGGGACATTTTAGTTTTACTGGCAAACTTTTTGAATAGAACGCATTTTGTTTGGTGGCACAACTATTATGAGCGAGTTTGTCACGAACACTTTTTTGCATTTGGGCAGCTGGCGATAAATAATATTTAACGTCAGGAATATGATCAACCATTATCGCATAGCAATAGGGTTGCAGCGGTGAAGGTATCTATTATTCTGCCGTTACGAACCAGTATAATTCATAAAATGCGAAGAGATTTGATCGCGGGTGGGTGGGAGCTGGTATAAGAAAAGTATACGATAGCGTGTAAACAGGTGAGCAGCAATCCAACAAGTAAAGAAAAAACTATTACAACATGTGTTTCTGAAAATCATCGCAATAACATTTTACCATTTGCCCCTGCATTACAGCTACAAATCTGCCTTCCATGCGCTGTTCCGAAATATCTGAATATGAAAAGTCACCAATTTTTGTTTAATTTTAGCTTTTGTTTGGTTATGAGAACGCAATGAGAAGTTTTCACCCTGCAACTACATACGAAATGGCGATCTGTGGCTTATATTGGGAAACGTATTGTTTCCGTATAAAATTTATTTAGGTTTCTTACGGCAACTAGCTGTACAAATGCCAAGTTCTTAGTATATATAATGTTTCTGTTTTAAGAGTTTTTGCGCAATTATATATATGTGCTTTGTGGGCTAGAATTGAAATTTCCCCGTTATGTCAGCGTTACTTAAAGTTACTTTTAATTCGGTATGTTCTTCCTCTATGTTTCCTTATTTTAGTATATACCTACTATTATTATAACGCATATTAAAACATTATAATGCACATAGATTGAAATGATTATATTCTTAAATCTTAGAGAATTCAACTTGATATATATATCCGAAACTGAAACACCATTGAAAAACTTATTAAAACTTACTCTTTTGAAAGGTATAAAGTTTTCATCAATGGTAAAGAAAGAGTTAAATTTGTATATATTGTTTGTGCTTGAAAAAATTTTGCCTACAAATGCTTTCCAACTTATGGGCCTTACAACTCATATATTAACAATCTTTAGAGTTTCAATAAACAATTTTTAAATATCTACAATCACAGGAAGAGTTTTTCATTCGATGGTGGCCAAAAAAACATTTCAAAATTATTTTATTTGTTCAATTTACTTTTTATTAGTATAACATGCGAATAGTTACCGCTTTTAAGATTTTTAATTAATTGCAATTAAATTCATGTTAAATTACTATTAAAATAATGTAAAGAATATCGATATTTTGATAACGCTAGAATATTTTTAAATTGCTGATTTAAGTTATCCTAATATTGTATCAAAGAAAGTAATTCTTTTATATTATTAAACTGTACTACCATGGTTTTTATCGTTTCCATAATTATGTCTTTGAGAATAAGAGACCACACTTTTAATAATTAAAGTATGGTCTTTATAGAAATCTAAGCTTCTTAAGGAATATAATAAATTTCTTTCCTTATTTTTTTACTTCTAGAAATCTGCATGAATAATATACAAGTTCAATAGGAAATCACCTTACCCTGATTTTTCAATAGAAATAAGATTTAAAATGAGAAATTAAATCAATAATTTCCTGGTTGTTATGTTTTTATCCACTTGTTCCAAATAAATATGTAAAAGCACTTTTTCTTTCAAATCCATAAATAGCATTACGATCGGTTAAATGAATATTTAAAATAACTGACCTTATAGATTTCTGTGTCCTTCTTACCTAAGGATACTGAAGGCCTTTTTTATACGATCTACATGTATTTCTGGGTGTTATTTTTCATAACGGTATTCTTTACATAAAATTATGGTACTTTTGTTTTCGTGTTTTTCAAAATTTACTGCTTTGGGTTTGTTAAGTGCACAAAAAAAAAAGGTTCCATTAGGAATTTTCAAATTTTGTAGTCCCAATGGATATTCTCATTGTTTTTAAATATTTTCTGCTGCAGAACTAGGTTTACTTAATCCTTATTCTTTTTGGCTAGCAAAACACTTACAATAATTTGAATAAAATTCCATTTTTTTACTAGTATCAAAACATACCCCCACATTTGTAAATATTAACACTTTCCAAAATTTAAAGTAGTATAACTTCATATAAAACTTAACTATTAAAATTAAAATGCTTTCATAATAATACATTCATTAATATATGAATACTTTTTTGCCATGGTTAAACCGATTTAAAAGGAAAAAATAGTCTTACTGTCTGTGAAGGGCAATTTGAGATTCATTCTATCAAACTTTTGATAAATGTATATCATAATCCCACCATCTTGCTTATAGCCCAGTGTGCAACACAAGGAACTATTCAGAAAAATTTATTGAACCAAGTCAACTCTATGTATAACATAAAAAAAGATTAATTAAAATAAAGTGAATACTAGAGAGAAGAGTTTTACATGCAGTGAGAAATGGTTAACAGGAAACTGAGGGGAGTGAAATATTTTTCGTGTTAAAT
>BMAV01000428.1:25902-41478 GCA_019973955.1 Trichonephila inaurata madagascariensis
TGCGTTCAATAAAGCTTGTTTTTGTTTGATTCCATACCGTATGCGTTGTATTCCTTTTTCAGCGCCGATGCTTTCGTCATCCTTTACGTACATAATGCTCTCCCTCATTTCAGAATTTCATGTCTTTCAGATGATTTTTCGTGAAGTTATGGCAATAAACCCACCTGTTGCTTAAGTTTTGCACACCAGTGTATATATATATATATATATATTAGTGATTTCATTACAAAATTAGCTATTAAATAAAGTCTTCCTATTGCAGCTTTTAATGAATTTAAATACAAAGTATTAAACGAGCTATTGAACAATAACTATAAAACTGATAATGATATAACTTACAATAATATTAAGAACCAAATTGCAGACCTACAAAAGAACTTTATTATTGTCTATGTGGATAAAGTACCGGGTAATTATGCAATTATTTGCAAATGGCTTTATACTAATATGCTAAATAAACATTTTCATAATAATTCTGCTTTTATAAAATCTAATTCAAGCAAAAGAGAAATTTTTAATCCAATCTCTGCTTTTTATAAAAAAAAAAAATAGATTTACGTATTTTAGATATTAAATTCCCTCATGTTTTCTTAACTGCTAAATTTCATAAAATTCGTATTAAATTTAGAACTATTACGAATGGTTTTAAAACTTATATTACACTTCAGGGCAAAAAGCTTCAAAATATTATTCAATCTACTTTAGACAAAATTGATAATTCTATTATTGTTAAGAATAGTATGGACATTATTAAGTATATGCAAGGTAAAAAAATTATTTCTATGTATACCAATGATTTTGAAGATTTATTTAACTCCATAGATATAGAAGACATGTTTAAGATTCTTAAAATAGCATATAGCAAATATTTTTTAAATAGGATATTAAAATATGATAAATATATTTTTATTATTTAATTAGTATTAAAAGAAACTTATATTTTTCACATAATAATGCTTATTATCAGCAAATTAAAAGTTTACCACAAGGGGGATCAGCAAGCAAATGCTTAGCAAATATCTACTTGCATTTTTATGAAAATGAAAGTATTAGTTATGAATCTTGTTACTTTTTTAGATACATAGATGACTTGATTATATTTAGTAATACAGTAGACTTTGTTCCTAACCTTAATTATTATCTCCACTGTTTAAAATTAGTAAAAACTAATTATAATAATGAGCCAGCTAACTTTTTTGGACCTTCAATTAAATGTTAAGAATAATTTGCTATTAAGTAATATTTTTGATAAAAGAGACTCATTTGATTTTAACATTATAAAAATGCCTTTTGGGGGTAGTAACCTACACCTATCAATATTTAAAAATATTATTTTAAATTTTATAAAAAGAAACAATGATTTAGTTACTGATAACATTTTAAAACAAAGTAATTTTGTGAATTTTTGCAATAATTGCTTAGAATACAATTATCCAAGTAAATTTATTTATAAATATATTTCTATTTCTAATTAAATCTATTTTTATCTTAGTTCAATATTTCATTTAAAATTCCTTCTATTTAGTTTATTTTTAAAAAAATATTTTAAAATTTTTTAAGCTCTTATTTTAATTGCAATATATTTATTAGTATATTCATCCAAGTATATTTACTTTGTAATATATTTCTATTTGATATTATCTATTCTTAACTTTATTCATTATCGCATTTATGACTTCCTTTATTTAGTTTATTTTTAAAAAATTTTAGTGGTTTGTTTAATTGCAAAATAAATATCCAGGTGGCGCCACGGTTTTTCCTTCTTGTGTAGTCATTTCAATCTTTTACGTCATTTCGCGTTGGGAGCTTATTGTGGAAGGTTGATTTTTCGATTTCCAATCATTATTTTACACGTAAGTTTTTATTATTATTATTCCTCTCCTTGAGACATTCATTATTGTTCTCTTTTCTTAACTTCATTTTAATATATTATCAGGTTTTTCTTCCACGTGTTGTATTAGGCTTAACTTTTCAACCTGAGTTTTTTTTTTCTTCTTCCTATTATGTCGAAAATTTCTGCTGTACGGGGAAGGTTGGATCCATAAAGCATTGCTAACCCTAATTCGCTGGCCTAATTCAGCGACAGCTTTAGAAATCATAATATGTCTCCAGTTTAGTCCAAAGACTTTTTTTGTATCTACATTTGTTGTGTCTGGAGAATTCCAATTTTTCTGCTTTAGCACTGTAGGCTCTAGTACTTATTCACTTTTATTTTATTTTACTATATATATATATATATATAGTAATATAAAATAACAGTGAAGGAATATATATATATATAAGAACTCTATCTCTGGACCACATTTGGAATTCGTTAGCCCTGATGGAATATTTACTTTCCTACTCATACAAATGAAAGAACAAAAGGATATCTTCGCTTCAATTACATCTTCTCTCCGATTTATAAAAACAATTTTCATTTATATATCTTCAGATCCTTAAGAAAGGTTTTAAAATGTTTTCAAAGGAAGTAAAACGAAATTCCAGAAAAAAAAACCGTTTACTTTTTTGCTTTTGTGTGGATGCATTTCTTGTATTCAAATTCGATGGACTAGTCCACGTTTTCGGGAAGAGGGGGGAGGGATGAAACACAGTTTAATTTTGCTTTCACGCATTCAAAATAACCTATAGACGAAGTCTTAAGATCAAAATATTGATTTTAATATAATTTCTTTTTTTTAAAGCAATTAAGGTATTTACATATTATACCATCGATCCATTTCGTCCAATCAAAAGACGTCGGCAAATGCCGATAGTGGAAACCGTTCCGCACACATTGAATAGAAATAACAATGATGACAACATTTGGCAACATTTTTTAATTGGAGACGTTTTTTCTTTTCGCGCGATGTGGTCGACGATATAAGTATCATAATTAAGTTAATATAATAAGATGAATTTTTCCGTACTTATATATACTTGCTTTAAAACTAATACCTAACTAAATAAATATTTTTTACTTTCAGATTTTATAAAATACATTGATAAGTGGTATAATGTCTTGCTTCCGATCATTGAACCTTTCTTGTACAACAACGGAGGCCCAATAATAAGTATCCAGGTAATTTCTTTTTATGAAGAATATTACAAAACTTATGTTTTAATAATATTCCTATTTCTTTCAGTTCCTAGTTAAATCGACTGTTTTATTTTGTTAATATATTTTCTTATGGCATTTCTCCGCAAAGTTAAAACGACTAGGGGGAGGGGGGACTCTAACAGAAAGGAGTTATATAAAGAAACATGACCACATGAAAGACAATAAGATATCTGTATATGATAATTTTTTTCATTGATTTACTTAATTATCTTTTTATTAATCATTAATAATTAAATCTCATTAATGTTAATCATTAATATTAATCATTAAATTATTACTTATTAATATTAATTGTAATATTAAGTATCATTATTTATTTAATTGATTTACTCTACTATTCGGGGTATAATTTCATTCTAGATTGAAAATGAATACGGTTACTGTGGGTGCGATCAGTACAAAGCTCACCTTCGAGATCTTTTCAACACACTACTTAAGAAGAAAGTCGTGTTGTTCACAACAGACCAGCCCTTCCCCAACAGTCTGGCGTGCGGCAAAACGTACGACGTCCTGGCAACAACCGATTATGGAGCAGGTAAGGCAAGCCAACCTTTGAAATATTAGAGTTCGTGTTCATTAAAAAAGAAAAAAGCTTGAAACATTCAGTGCAAAAGGAATTTGAAAAATATTTCTAATGTCGTTGGGGGATAATGTTTGGAATACTTACCCCTATCGGGCTATAATCTTCCTTCCTCACATTTAACACGGCTGTGTTCTTTTTCTAACATTCCAAAAATCCTGTCTCATAAAACCAAGTCACACAGACCTCTCTATTGAGTTATTTGGTAGCCTGGTGGTGTTAGAGCACCGGACTCCGGACCGGAAAGCATGGGTTCGATGCCCGTACCGCCAAATACCCTCCGAGTGCACGCGGAGCACGTGCTCGTTAAATCAGTGGGCCCGAAAGTCTTGTGGGCTGAATCACGAGTGCAGCGAACTGGAGAAAATTTCCTTCCAATTCAGTTCCATGCCTAAATTGTGGAGATGGAGATAGGTGGTGTCGTCATCTATCGTTCCTTCGGGAATTTTTCCGAGCTAAATCGTACTGTCACCTGTATAGTGCTCAAGACTAAAAGCCAACGACAGGCGTACATCTAGCCCATTGCTACGATGAATTTCGTGGGCTTCGATCTGACTAAGTCAGGCAGGTGTGGCATGAGCAACAACAACACATATTCAAGACGACTAGCTGGAGACAAAACGCAAGCGGCTACGATTACATGGGGAAGGCAAGCAGACAAAGAGAGCAATCACAAAAGATTTTTGCTTTATATACCGGCAGTGAAGACCACGTGGCTATTTTTTAACAAGAGCTCTGATTGGTTACAATGGGCGGAAAATAAACTTTCTGATACTAGTTGATTATACTATAGTTGATTCGATATCTTTGAAACTGTTAAATCTACAGACTTGAAATATGGCAGGCATGTTCCTTTCATGGAGTAGAGATCCGCTAAGAACGGTTTTGCGAAAATTCACCCCATGGGGTGTTACGGGGCATTACAGATAATTATTTCCATTTCTAAACTATTAGACGAACAAACGAAATTTCGTAACCAGATTCCTTTTTGAAGTAGACATCCGCTACAAAATAGGTTTAGAGAAAATTAGCGTTGCGAGGAATTGTTGTTGCTGTCGTGTGTTTCATATTGGGATACATATGAAAGACGAGCGATAGATGAACAGAACCATACAATAACAAACACAAAAGAATATAGAATTTATTACAAACGATGATCCCAGCACTGAATAGAAGGGGTGCGCTGCTTTCCATTCGAGACGGGAATCCATTACAGGTGAAAGTTCGACTTCTTTTCCCGAAGATACTTTCATGCCTTATTCGGAATTCGAATCCGAGTCCACTTGATTGCAAGTCGAGTGTCATAACCACCCTACTGGGTGGGGTATCTTGCTAGGGATTAAGAGGCTTAATAGAGATAAATATTTCCGTTTTTAAACTATTAGACCTACCTGCTTGAAAATTGGTAGGCATGTGTCCTTCATGTTTTTCTATTTCCTCTAACAAAGAGTTTTGCGAACATCGATGCCCAAGAGGGTCAAGTGGAGTAATAGGAAAAAAAATTCCTGTTTTTGAATTGTTAGACTCACACTCTTGAAATTTGTTAAGCATGTTTCTTTTGTTGAACAGAGATCCACTAAAAATGGATTTTACGGAAATCGACTCCTGGGGGGGGGGGAGGGGAGGAGAGTTAATGGGGCGTATTCACAGCAACAAAAAAAATTCCCGTTTTCAATTTACTAGGACTATAATAATGAAATTTTGTTTACACGTTTTTTTTTTTTTTTTTGTTGAATTGAAATCCACTAAGATCGGTTCTTTTGGAAATCGAATCTCAACGGGGTTGTATTGATAGTAAAAATTCCAATACTTCTGTATTAGATTTAGACTAGAAATTTGGTGCGCAGGTTTATTTTATGAAGTAGAGATCCACTGAGAAAATTGGTTTTAAGGAAATCCACTTGGTTATTGGGTTACGAGAGCGGAAACAAATCCTTCTCTACTTCAATTTTAGAGATTACTAGAAATTTTTAATTAAAAGTTCTTTCCTTTTTATATCAAGATTCGAGAGTTACAGCTATAAGTACAATCAAACAATAATTTCAATACAATCGAATTCTTAATGTTAGGAAGAAGGTGGGTAACGGTTAGTATTCTTTTAAGGCTATCTTCGGTAAAAGTACGAGAGTTTGATAAAACGCGAAGCCCATTTTCAGACAGAAAAAAAAAGGCCTCAATTTCCATGGAAATTTGCAATATTATAACTCATACCCTCTGTTAACAATGTAGTGTTTTTAAAAATGCCAAAATATTCCATGAATACTTCCTTTTTTCTTTTGCATAGCCCATTTAAGGCTGTTTTCGGTTAATGTTAAAGAATAGAACCCGAATTTGGAACATTTTTTCAGATATAAAAAAAAAATGAAAAATTAATACGATATTCTGGCTTCACTATCCTTTAGAGAGCAGTATTTTTTTTTATCATACTTCCCATTTTTAACCCAGTTGATTCATTTTTTCTGGTATAAAATGTGTTTCGCATTTTTTTATCCTATACCGTAATGTTAAATGGGCTTTGCCTTCGCGTATTAAAACAAAAAGAATGTATTCACGGAATATTTTGAAATATTTAAAAACACTCTATTGTTAACAGAGGTACGACTTATAATATAGCAAATTTCCATGGAAATTGGGTCATTTTTCTGTCTGAAAATGTGCTTCGCGTTTAGTTCGAGCTCTCGTACTTTTACCGCAGACAGCCTTAACATCGCGGTATAGGAGAAAAAGCACGAAACACATTTTATACCGGAAACTCGGTTAAAAACGGGAAGTATAATAAGAAATTCTGCTCTCTAAAGGATAGTGAAGCCAGAATATTATATTAATGTTTCATTTCTTTTATATCTGAAATTTTTTTCCATATTCTGGCTCTATTCTTTAACATCAACCAAAGACAGCCTTAAAAGAAGTTTCTGGTACTTATACTAATGTTCGAATAACGACAGAAGAGGAAAGTTGCAATCTAGACAGAAAAAGCATGGAAATGCTTAAATTTGTAAAAAAAAAATCGTTTGAAATTAAAAGGGTAATCGCTATAAAAATAAACGAATAAAAATTAAATGTATTATTTGTAATAAGGATAGCAAATGTATTATTTGTAATAGGACAAAACCATGAATGGTTATGTTACGACCCAAATTGGAGAATAACAACAACATAGCGCATAGCATACGGATATCAAATTTGTGCGTTTTTCTTTAAGTTTACAAGTTAATAATAGAAAATTAATTTAAAATCATATTAAAAATATTTTAAACATGTTGCAATATAACATGTGTTTCATTCAATTTCGGGCTGCACTCAAGCCGATGGTAAATTCGGAGTTTTATCCAGGTTATCTGGGGCCACCCCCACTCCACAAAGACTACCGAAAGCGCGGTGAAAACTTTGAATGAAATGCTTGCTGTCAACGCTTCTGTTAATTTGTGAGTATTATTTCTTCCAACATTCGATATCTTATAAGAAAATGGTACAAAATAATCACACACAAGTTTACATTACGAAATCTCCAGTTATAATAAAATGTTTAAAGATTTGTTGGGTTTTTTAAAATCTGTTGGGTTGAATGGATTAAACTGAAACAAGTAATATAAATAACAGCCACCGATGAATTGTTTTCACCAACGAGAAAATTTTAACGTTTCAGAATCTTTCAACTACCAGAATGACCGTGTATTTGCAAGAAATGTCTAAGAAGCTAAAGAGAAGAAAAAAATACTATAGCAGAAAGTTCATCTGGATTCCTTAATGGTTTGGTGAGATGTTAGCTATAAAGGCATCTCACGGGTTTTACTCACAACTTTGAGAAATTTAATAAGTTAGAGCTAATTAATTAATTAAAAGTATTCAACTGTAAAATTAATTATATACATTGTTCACTTAAAATAAATAGTCAAATCACACAATAAGACACTTAGATTTTGACATTATCTATTTTTTCAGAACAAAATTGACAATCTTCGCAAACCGCTGAAAACGCCATTTCTGCTATAAAACTATTTGTCTTCCCAGCTAAAATTCTCAACATAGAACCCGTGCTGCCAATCTTGGAAGATTGGATTTCACAGAATATTCCTGCTAAGTATCGTCAGAGTATTCGTAAAAATGGTTATTCTATGCAATTTTAAAGTGAGTGGTACTTATAAGTAGCGTCGGTAGATAAAGGGTTAAACCCCGCGAAAAAAGATTATCTAGACACTGATCGCAATGGAAACAACTGAACTTTCTTATAATCCGAAGACGACTCGGCGGTGGTTGAAAGTCTTTCATTAGTCTGGATTGAAATCCATTCGTCTAGAAATTGGTGTCAATATTGTATAGGTAAAGATATCTCAATAAGAACAGTCTTAAACGTTCTTGAGTAGATGAATATTAACGTCGCACTGTTCAGCTACACGAGGGCTTTGGGCGACGCACCTCATAATTTTGAACCAAGGTCAAGTGATGAGAATGACACCTGAGCTGGCACCCCCTCTCCCAACTACCACACCAATGGGAGGACGCTTGTGATCTCGACAGATTTAACGTGCATCGCTCCTTTACACGTAGGGTCTTTAGTGGTACTGGGCTCGAACTCGTGACAAGCCAGCCACGATCCGATACCTTGACCACTGGCCTACCGCGGCCCTAAACGTTCTTGAAGGAAAGCAGCTACTGAAATTCTCATGGAAGTCATGCAAGCTTCGATAGATGATTGGCTAAAAAGACTTAAAGTCCTTGGGTGCTCAAAAAGGGATCCTTTTATATAAAGGATGCAATATGTTAATTTAAAAGATAAAATAAAACTTGAAAAAGATTTAGTTTTAAACTTGATTTTTCAAAGTTTTTTTAATTTAAACTCTTTAATAATTGTATCACCATCTAATGCCTTGAGGTATTTCAGAATCAAGCCTTACGTATCATAACTGGTGCTGAGAAATCTACTCCCGTCCTTGCTATGCAAGCCTTGACCAACAGTGAGTGGCCGTGGTAACCTAGTGGTCAAGGTAACGGACTTGTGGCCGGCCTGTCATGAATTCGAGCCTAGTACCACTGAAGACCCGCCGTGTAGTGTAGCGGTGCACGTTAAATATGTCGAGGATCAAAAGTCCTCCCGTTGGTGTGGTGTGAAAGTTAGGATAAGGGTTTTCCAGCTCAGGTGTCATCCTCGTCACTTGACCATGGTTCAAAACGACAAGGTCCATCGCCAAAAGCCCTCGTGTAGCTGAATAGTGCGACGTTAAAATTCACTCACTCTCTTGACCAACACTGAACTATTTTATAAATCCATCCAAAGAAAGGCAGTAGTATTATTTCAAAAACTTAAGAGCTTGCCTAAAAGCATTTTTGAAAAAATGAATAGAGCTAGAAATTTAAAGTAATCAGTATGGATTCATACAGGTCGCTTGTTTCTTGTCGTCAAGAAGGTCGCTTGTTCTTTGGAGCTTTGTCAAGAGACTTCTATTTTGCCTCTAACTATGTGCCCTTTGAATTATATTCATCTTGATACAAATCTTGAACTCCATATGAAGGTATTAAAGAGGAAAATATAGTTGAACTCCGATTGAACGAATTCATCAGGACCGAATATTTTATTCGTTAATTCGGGGTTATTCGTATTATCGGAGTCCAAAAAAAAATTTTTTTTTAACCCTTCCTTTCTGGAAGTTTTATAATAAGCAATTATACAAAACAAAAAAACAAAAAAAAAAGTCCGTAGTTAGAAATTATACACTTTTTATTAAGCAGCTATAAAAGTACTATTTGTAAATTATTGTTAGAAAATTTAAGCTACTGACTGTAATAAAGGTTCCCCAATCTTTTTTAATTCTTGTCTCGGAAGAGTGTTTTTTTTTTTTTGACTCTATGCATAGAATAAAATACTGCATCCTTTACATCCTGTTGCGTGCTATATGTTTCTATACAATATAAAGCAGCAGAAAATAGAACAGTTTTGATAGGAGTTTCATAATTTATTTCTGCATCAGAATTGCTATTCATTGGCTGCGACAAATCAACTATTTCCTCAATTTAAGTTGCCCAGAAAGTCCGTCATGAAATGTAACATAATCATCAAAATGATGAATGTATGTCATTTGAAAATAAATGCAATTTTTTCTAATTCAAAAAAAAAAAATATTGGTTGAAATAATTTGTTATTTCGGGTTTTATTATTCCTTAAATAGAGTTTTTTGCTTTTATTTTAATCGAAACAAAAGAAAAATTTTTAGAATCGGGGTTCGACTATCTCCCAAACACTGAAATGCTATAGCTTTGGTGACAGTAGATTTCCAAAAAGTGAATGAAAGCATGTTTTCACTGAGATGACTCTTTTAGATAGATGTCATAGTGTTGGATCTTTTGTAAATTGTTCAGTTTTTAACTACCCCAGTAGAGAGGTCTTTTCACTTCTGCCTTCGATGGCGAGATTGAAGCTATAGCATTAGCTGTCGATCAACTATTACTCAGAAGCTGTGGTTTCAACAGGGTCGTAATCTGTTCTGACTCTAAATCAGCATTATAGGCTTTATCACAAAATTACCTCTGTATTTCACAAAGAATTTTGAAATGAAGGTCGTTTTTAAAAGATTTTTCTCAAAAAATTTCTTTCCAGTGGGTACCGGAACATTGTAACATCGCTGGGAATGAACATGCTGATTTTCTTACTAAGAAGGGAGCCCTCGTGATCTAAAGACCCACAAGAAATTCTACTTTTCATTTTTTGGGGCTTTTTACTAATAGGACCGTCAAATATAAATTTCAGTGGGATGATGCAGAGATGTCGAAGGACAAGAGCTGGGCAGTCTTGAGCGCGAGCCCGTCCTGGGTTCCTGAGTGAGTGAATATTAACGTCGCACTGTTCACCCACACGAGGGCTTTTGGTGACGTTATTTTGAACCATGGTTAAGTGACGACGATGGTCATGGACTGCCCTACACGGCGGGTCTTTAGGGGTACTGGGCTCGAACTCGTGATAAGGCCAGCCATGATCCGATACCTTGACCACTTGGCTTGACCAGAACCTGGGTTCCTGCAGCTCCTAGAAAAGTTTCTGTAGCTTTTGACATGATATGACTGTATGAGGTCCCATCTCTACCTAATTGGTATCACCTACTCACCGCACTGTACTCTCCGTGACTGTGGTCAGCCTATGACCATTGAACATTTATACGTGGGCCCTGCACTAAATGGGTGGCCGCGGTCAAGGTATGGAATCGTGGCTGGCATGTCATGAGTTCGAACCCAGTGCCACTTAAGACCCACAACGTAGGGGAGCGATGCACGTTAAATCTGTCGAGAGTTCATACGTCCCCCTGTTGGTGTAGTGTGGTAGTTAGGAAAGGGGGTGCCAGCTCAGGTGTCGTCCTCGTCACTTGACCATGGTTCAAAATGACGAAGTCCGTTGCCAAAAGTCCTCGTGTAGAGGAACAGTGTGACATTAATATTCACTCACCCTTGTACTAAAAGGTTATAATTGTGTTGTCGAAAAGTATCTAATGGCATAAGTGTAATTGGTAATGTGTGGCATTTGTAAAATAATAATAATGGTATCAGAACTTATGGCATGACTAATATTTATATGATAATTCAGAATTAATTTAACTTTCTAAAATAAATTCGTGCATTTTAAACTCTTTTGCTATTAATTTTATTGAATTTATACATACATTATCATTTATAGAAAATTAAGTTCATTTTATATTAAATATAGAAGGCCTATATAATTTTATCAGTAATAGATGGTTTATTTATAGCTATATGTTTCATGGCGGAACTTCTTTTGGATTTACAGCAGGTAAGAATGTTTTTATACAAAATAATTCATTTGTGATCTTAATGCTGCATGTTTATCAATATTATATTGAAAATATAAATTTTTACGAGAACTAAGAATTTTTATTACAGTTACTGATAACTAACGATAAAATTCTTCGAAGGCATCAGATTCAAATGATTTATAGGAAATTCAAAACAATAATATTGCAATTACTGGTTTAATATTTACAGTGGGCCACAGAAGTGTTCATAACTTGCAATTTTTTTATAAAATTTAATGTTTTCGATTAATAAAAATTAATATATTGTAATTGTAATTTTTTATGATATCTACAACTTATTCTTAATTGAATGACATAATTAGTTTTTTTTAAAAAATAGTATAACTATTTTCTTAAAAAATTAATTATCAAAAAGCTACTAAAAATTACGCCACAAAAGTCTTCGTACACTTAACAAAAGTCTCAACTTAGCTTTGAATATTGTACTTCATTCTTAATTTAGTACTTAGTAGGAAATCTTTTAGTGTCCACAACAACTTTTAAGCGTCTTGGTATAGATTTAATCAGTTTCTTGAAGTTTCTGCATCGATTTTCCTCCATTCTTCTGTGATTATTGTTTCTACTTCACATTTTGTTTATTTGTCCTGTTTTCTTTTTTTTTACATCAGAATCTTACCAAATATGTTCTACTGGGCTAAATAAAGTGATTGAGGAGGTGTTTTCATAATTTGGGGACAGTTATAGAGACACCAGTGTCGTACAATGACAGCAGTGCACTTGGCGTCATTACCCTGTTAAAAAAAATTAAGTAGTCTTCACTATCCAAATTTCGAGTGGATAATTTAAAATTTCTCTTTAAAATAATTAGAGCTCAGGATTCATAATACCATGAAAAAATACCAAATTACCTAATTCTGAGGCCAATTTACACCCCCACGCCAGAACACCTTTACTTCCATGCTGAAGCATGGAAGTAAAGAAGTTCTTGTTCCACATAAATTTATGGGATTAAACTCCTTATTTTTTTTCATTGACAAGTTATTATACGCCCATCGGAACCAAAAATGTTGAATTGTCTGCCATCCCAATCAATTTGCTGTCAATTTTGAATTTTCTGAAACTAAAATCCAAGAACCTAGTTGGATCAATAAAATATGGAGGTAGAAGTGTTCTTGCGTGGGGGTGTAAATCGGCCACAGAATTAGGTAATTTGATATTTTTTGTTGATATTATAAATCATGAGCTTTATTTAAATATTTTAAAGAGAAATTTTAAATTATCCGCCCAAAATTTGGATATTGGAAACGAATTCATTTTTTAACAGGATAATGACGCCAAGCGCTCTGCTCTCAATGTACGCCACTGGTGTCTCTATGACTGTCCCAAATTATGAAAACATCTCCTTAATCACTTTATTTAGCCCAGTGGAACATATTTGGTGAGATTTTGATGTAAAAGAAAAAAAGAAAACACGACATGTAAACGCATAATGTGAAGTAAAAATAACAATTACAGAAGAATGGTGGAAAATCGATGCAGAAATTTCAAAAAACTGATTATATCTATACCAAGACGCTTAAAAGTTGTTGTGGACACTAAAAGATATCCTACTAAGTACTAAATTAAGAAAGAAATACAATATTTAAAGCTAAGTTGAGATTTTTGTTAAGTGTACGAAGACTTTTGTGGCGTAATTTTTAGTAGCTTTTTGATAATTAATTTTAAAAAAAATAGTTATTCTATTTTTAAAAAATTAATTACGTCATTCCATTAAGAACAAGTTGCAGATATCATAAAAAAATTACAATTACAATATATTAATTTTTATTAGTCGAAAACATTAAATTTTACAAGAAATTGTAAGTGTACGAACACTTTTGTGACCCACTGTATATTTTTGTGTACATATATACAAATTGGGAAGAAAAGTGTTTTTTTTTATTAGATGGGAGTAAAAATGTGCACAAACTGAACTTTTTTGGAATTTATTTTTATTTGGAATTTATTTATTAATTTTAGTTCCAAAAACTGGTGTATAAAATGACAATGTGCTCAACTGATTAATTCTTGTATTAAGCTTTCCCCTTTATTTCATTTGCTATTGATTTTTGAATATTTCTTTTGGTTTCATTAATACCAGGAACATGACTTAAATCATATCAAGAATAAATTAATATAGATATTAAATAAAATTAATTCCTAAAAATTCTGTAAATTTAAAAGATTTGTTTTACATTTAGGTTCGAATCTTGGCAGCCCATTCCAAGCTTGCCCAACTAGCTATGATTACGATGCACCTTTGACTGAAGCTGGCGATCCAACTCCAAAATATTACGCGATCCGTGAAACTATTGGAAAGGTTATTCTTTCAAATTTATGAGAATTATTTTTTAAAAAATTGCCTTTTATTTTTTATACCAATGAATTCGATTAATCATCACAATATTTTCTTCTCCAAGGTGTTAACTACTTTTTAATCAACCATTCTTATTCTGAAAACTAGGTTTTAGTTATTGTTCCAAAAATAAAAACGATTAGGATGAAGAAAAAGAATTATCACAAACGGTAATTTAGCCCTTTGTTACTAAAAAACTTATTGTCAACATGCAAAGCTATTAATATTCTTATTAGAAAGCAGCATAAATTTTTACAAGTGTAGTAATATAAATATTCTCTGGTTTAGTAAAATAAATTATGTATAATATTGTATATATATATATATTTATAGTAATATAAAATAACAGTGAAGAAGTACTAGAACCTACAGTGCTAAAGCAGGAAGAAACTGGAATTCACCAGACACAACAAATGTAGATACAAAAAAAGTCTTTGGAATAAACTGGAGACCTATTATGATTTCTATAGCTGTCGCTGAATTTTATATATATATATATATATATATATATATATATTTCTATTTTAAAAATCTAGTAATTCTTGAAGTTTAACACTAATACTATTCATTGTAATGACTTCTTTCTTTGTGTAAAGTTAATAACTGTTTGCAAAAAATCCAATCCATGGTAAATGTTACACCATGGGTGACCAGCCCACGGCCCACTTTGAATAATCTTGCGGCCTGCGAGATTCATTACAACTTTACAAAATACGATAATTTTGTGCAATATTTTTGCTTTTAATCTAGTGCAGTGGTCTTCAAACTTTTTCAACTCGTGGAACCCCTAGAACTTGAAGGTGATTTTGTGGAACCCCTAGAACTAGAAAGTGTTTTCGTGGAACCCCATTCTATACACATACTTATAAGAATATATCTCAAAATAATATTTAAAGTACATCATCTTTTATAGGTACTTAATGTAAAGGCAATTTAAAGAAGTATTGTATTTATTATTAAAAAATTCAAATTTAATTTGTTAATATAATTTACTCATTAATAATATTAATTTGTGATTTCAAGTGTCACCTACCCATGCATTACCTTTTGTAACTGGGATATGTGCTTGCTTTTTTTCACATAAATTTTTTTCAGTTCTTACTATTAGCTCGCACTCTCTCTTTATATATATTTATTTATTTTTATCTTGGTGGAATTTTCTATCGTTAATAAAATACATTTTAAAGCGCTCCATTGAACTGAAGTTTTATATACATGATTATTTTGGATGACAATACAATAATTTAATTAT
The DNA here is from genome assembly GCA_019973955.1 of Trichonephila inaurata madagascariensis. Classification (NCBI taxonomy): domain Eukaryota; kingdom Metazoa; phylum Arthropoda; class Arachnida; order Araneae; family Nephilidae; genus Trichonephila; species Trichonephila inaurata. Next base: position 40,987 of record BMAV01000428.1, read on the forward strand.
AATTAATAAAAATTAATGGATTAAAACTAATTATTTAAAGATTTACAAATACAGCCACGTTGGTATCATTTTTAGCGACTTAGCGACCCTTTTGGCGACTTGTATCAAAACTTTAAAAGGTTTTTTTTCTCGCGTCTTAAAGCATTTAGTTGAACTGAAATTTTGTATACACGATTGTTTTGGATGACAATACGATACTTTAATGATAATAAATAAAAATGAATGACCACATAATGTTGTGATTCTGTCCCCTATGTATATACATATTTATATTAATTGTAACTATTAAATAAAATTTTTAAAATATATTAATAGCTAAAATAAAACTTTTCTTTGTTGATCAAAGTAGGAATTGACTTAAAATTTTTTTCTTATATTACTTGTTTATGACTATTGAATTTATCTGCAGTCGCATTTCCTATTTTGGTTATGGTTTGTTTTTATACTTTGTTTTTGTAGCCACTCACGTTGAGAAACATATTTCACCTAAAC
>BMAV01000428.1:53249-65342 GCA_019973955.1 Trichonephila inaurata madagascariensis
TTTTTTTTTTCATTCCATTACGTATACTCCAAAATATATGCACTTTCCGAATATGTATGCTCTAAAATTCATAAATAAAAAACCGCTCCTGGCGCTTCCTGGTACCTAATACCTCAAGCAATCACATATTTCACTTGTAAAACGTCAAGTCAGCTCTACATCAAAATCAATTGTAATTAAATCCCACACACAGCACTACATCTCGTTAAGCGCAATTTCACATCATCCGTTATTTCCTCAACAACCCATCTATATGAATACAAATCATACTGAAGCACCTCCTTCATTGATATTTCGGTCATCGAAAAGCTGACCCAACGCGTCCTCGTAACAAAAAAAATCATCATCATCCAAAAAATCGAGTCCACTACGATCGTGTGATTGCCCTACCCACCAGAAAATCGGCGGAGGCTGATATTTTCATCCATAATCCACTCAATCATTATCTCATATCTGGAGAACAGCGAATTTCCATCGAGTAGATCACATCCTATTATGTTCTTCATATGTGCCTTGTCTTATCACTCAGCGGATAATGTGCCTATCAGTCCCCTGATAGCGCAGCCAGACGTCAGGATAAGAGTTACGATGCTTATCGGGCGGGTTCGTTTACCTTTTTCTTTTTTGATATTTATTTATTTATTCTCCGAAAGGATTGTCTTTTGTCTCTGGAGGGCATAACGAGTGATTAGTATACACTACCAGAATCATCCCTGAGTTCGAAACGGTCAATTCTACCGCCTACTCTTCCGAAGATTCTGATCTGCCATGCAAGAAGCAATGGGTCTTTTCCTAGAAGAACATCATTGGAGATGTAATGAGGCGCGAAGTTGGAAGCAGTTCGATTAAGATTCGAAAATCGATCATTTTTTTTTCCGGATTTGATTGCGATAGACGCGTGGTGAGATTTGTCTGTTTGTTTAGAAGGTGTATTCGATGGAATCGTTGACTTTTTTTATGTGTGTAACACACTTTGAGTGTTGATGTCTTAAGCAATCATTATACAGCTTTTCCATTGTGTTTGTAGAATCTGTTAAAATCAGCGAATTTTTTATAGAAGAGGCTAGATTTTAGAGACATAGAGGGGATTCGCGTAGAAATTTCTAGGGTNAATATGTATGACAAAGACAACAAAATGTTTATTGAGTAATTAATTACTCTAATACGTTTAATTAGAAATTTGAGCTTGATTTTTTTTATATCATTTATATTTGGTCGTAAAAATGATAATGCCACTCTCATTTCGTCATCTACATTTAAAAGTCACGACCTCTTTTCTTTTTTTTTTTTTCTTTTTTTCATTTTCTTATTTGTGAATGTTGAAAATCAGAATTCACTCAACTAAGATGTAGAAAATTATAACAATATTTTAAAGCTTATTTTTTTTTGGTTATTATATGATAACCGCCTCTAATTTTAATCCAAAATGAAATTTACTCTTCCGAATGTATTGAAATTAAATTTCGATTCTTACAGAGCGAAATTAGTTTTTCTTTTCATTCAAAGTTAAAACATATACAAATGTATCGTATACAAATTGTCACAAATGAATTACAAACCCAATAAAAAATTTTTTATATCCATCTATCCACAAAAGTATAAGTCAAATATACCACGAATACCTTTAGTTTATTTCTATGTTGTTTCTTATGCCACCTGATCTCGACTGTGTTGGATCCAGGCCCACGAAATTCATCATGGCAAGGGGCTAGATGTATGCCTGTCTTTCGCCGTAGCCTTGAGCACCAGAAAGGTGACAGTACTATTTAGCTCAGTTCCATCCCAATTTAGAGGTAGAACACCCTGGGGGTGGGGGGCAGGGGCTCCTACCTCTCTTCCCCTTCCACCAACCTCACGAGAGGACTTACGGCTCAATGTCTTTGGAATTCGAACCCAGGCCCTACGGCACAGCAGTCAGCGTCGCTAACCACTATACCGGATGGGCGACAATTTATTTTTATAAAACGATCGAATTGATTCGGTTCTGGATTTCATTTTTTTCTCTGAGTACAAATAATTTTAAAAAAATTGGTAACACACACAGGTGCCGTGGCACGATGTTTGAGAATTACTGGCTTAGAGAATATTGTGGCTCTTTTTGATAATTACGCATAATGAGACATTTTAAATTAAGCTACGTTATTTTTGGTAAAATTTTTGTTTACATTTTATGTTCGCTAAATCATAAATTAACTGTGGGTGTCGAGTTTGACATATATACTCAAGAGACACATCGATTCAAATCAATCCAGTAAGTCCAATAAAGTTTTAGTCATTCAAATAAGTAAACCTTCAACGACGTTGATATGAAGATTTACGTTGATCATCTTGTATTTCATTTGTTACTCTCATCCATTTTTTCTGACATTTTAAAACATGGCTCTTTTTTCGGAGGGAAAGGATTACTTGAGCATCAGTATTACTAATTAGTTACATTTCATACAATCGCGTTACTGTAATGCGTTGCTTACAATGTGTAACAACAGTTGCGGAGTGTTAAGGAACCTAGACAAAAAAACAAAAAAAAAAAAAAAACGTGCAGAGAAGGAAAGTCAACGACTTCGTAAAGAAAATACTTTTAAAAAAGAGGACTTCCTAAGTGAGTTTTTGCAGAGAATGCAGAGACAAACATTTTGGCACACATTCAAATGATCCGCGTGTATCTACGATGATGCTTCACTGTGCTATGTTCTGCTCTTTCCAATCGTTCGTGTACATATTTCAGCTGAAAACTGTTACGAAGTTAACGATCGAAAATCCAATGTGATTTTCGTATTCACTAATGCAATTTCGAATCCTTACGCGTTATTAGGAGGTAACAATGAGACCGCTGTGGACGGTTAGATTCTATTGACAGCATTGAGTTGTTAAATTTAACCCTAATTATTTTTAAGGCTAGTTTTGTTTACTTAAGATCCCATTTGAGTAGATTGATGGAAAATATTATCCGTAAAAAAGAACTGGATATGAAAGCTCTTGCGGGGTGTTCATGCAGATTGACGAAGCTGAAATGACTTCTTCGATCAGGACTAAAAAATTATGAGGTCCATCCCAATAATAAATTGTTTTTTAAATTTTCCATGAATGACAAACATCGAAAGATTACTCTTTCTGATAAAACACAATGTTGAATTTAGTCAATAAACTACTCATTGATGAGTGTCTCTTCTACACAAGCAGCGATCGTCCATTCTTTATTACTACAGGCCACGGTTTCTAGAAAGATAAGTTTGTCGGGTGAAGAATTATTTTTAGGTTGAATCAAATATATATCGCTTTGTGAACGTAATTCTTTGTGATTCATGGCAAACTTGTTCCTGATGCCATTAATCAGTCCAAAGTACTCACATTGGAATGATGTGGAAGTGTAGCGAGGGACAGTAGCGTAACGTAGACCCCTGCATCTTGGAAGGGGGGGGGGGTAAGTACCTCATAATTCCAGGTATCATAGCCTGGGTCTGTTAGCGGTGAATATTATTGACTATTGCTTAGATTATTGCTATATTGCTTAAAATNCTGTGTATTTTTGATGAATTGCAACCTAAAATTTATCGCGAAGTAAGATTTCTTCACACATAATTGCCTCTACTAGTAATATTGTATTAGCAGATTGGAATAATGCAGTTTAATAACCTTCCAATCAAGGCTAAATACAGAAGTAGAAAACCCATCTCCTTCCCGGAGGACAGAACCAAAATCAAATTAAAAGATCACACTACAGCAGGCTTTAAATGTCGCGAATCGAATAAAACCAAACGTAAATAATGCCTAAAAAGGTCTTTTTCATGCGAGGGAAAACATTATCACATTGCGTGCACTTCCCATCCCCATCTACTTTTATTGCAGAATTCAATTTACTGAAGCAGATACAGTAAAGATAGTTCTGCATCTCTTAAAACTAATTCGAACTTTATCTCTAAATCCTCTCAATCCTACAAGTTTCAGACTCACCAAACTGTTACGACCCTGGCGACGCCACTTCCCTAACAGTCTTGGCGTCTCTTTCAGATCACCTCTCGGCGACAAGTCGCCAAAAAAAAATCTACCGCCAGACTTAATCACGCACTTGTCTTTTGTCCCATCCCAAGAAAATCTTATCTCCAGACCGTTTAGTAACTGTCCAGCTTGTCAACTGTCTTCAAAACCGCGACGATTTGACTATCCGAATGTAATCAGTCTCTTTTCAAGTGTCTAGGTAGATCAGCAGACGACAGTTTTCTTAGAAAAAGGGGAGGAGGGTATAAAGGGTAGACATCACCTGATTTCTTGTTTTAGGGGGAGGGGGATAAAAGTCGTTTATCTTCTTTAGACAGCACCTGAAACAACCTCAGACATGTCGAAGTTCGGATCAGGTGACCGCTGAAAGGTTAAAGGTCCTCAAGGATTAGACTCCCCTCTAAGAAAAATTATAGCCCATTCTCCCCCCCCCCCTCCCCTAGAGGGGTATTTTTACGAGGGACGATTATTTTCACATGGAATTGTCCGAATAGTGAGTCATCCAATCGAAAATCGAGATTTCAGTTTTAAGTAGATGGCTGGCACCAAAGTTTTCTAAAAACTTATAAACCTAAATTTTTGGCTTAAAGAAACATAAATAAGTTAGAATGGTAAAGACAGGTACTTGCTCAGATACTTTAATTAAATTATTATTGGTTATAAATTTTCTCAACTGCCTTCATATAAAGAAATAAATATAAAAGTAAAAAACGAAAATTATATACATTTTACTGCTAAAAACAAAAAGAAAACACTTTTACCCGTAACTATTGTGCATATCTGGTTATATCCTTCAAATATTTCAATAAATATAAATATTTAGTTGAAATCCACATTGTGGTAATATGCACTGTTATATTTTTTAGTTAATTAAAAACAAGTGTCGCATTATCTTATTCGAAATTCCAGCTATTATAGTTCACACACTCTCCCTATGCATATTTATTTATTTATATATCTTGTTCAAATTTTCAATCGTTAATAAAATACTTTTTATTCTCTCATCCACTCAAGTACAAATGCATTTTTTAAAACTTGTAAGTAAACTTGTATTAATTCATTAATTAAATTAAAAAAAGAAAAAATAGTAGAAAACAAAAATAATTGTCCAACACCTTATATAAAAAGGAAAATCGCTTGTGTCCCTGTAGTGCAATGGATAGCGCGTTGAACTTCTAATCCAAAGGTAGTGGGTTCGAATCCCGCCTGGGAAATCCTAATTGCTGAGATTATGATTTCTCTTTGCTATGCTATTTTATTGGAATAATTAAATTTAATTAATGAATAAATAGTAAAACAAATAAAAGTACTATAGTCTCCAACACCCTATATAGAAAGGGAAATGGAAAATCACTTTCTATTTTGCCACTTAATATTGTGATTTGTCATATGTATGTATATATTTATATTAATTATATAATTATTTAATAAAAAGTAACTAAAAAATGAAATTTTTCTTTGTTGACTTAAGCAGGAATTGACTTCAATTTTTTTTTTTTTAATATTACTTGTTTATGCGTAACTTGGAATCCAAGATATGAATATTGTTATTTCTTATTGACGTCGCATTTCTTAGTAACACAAGGGCAAATGGAGACGGACAGCGTAGATATGAGCAGCGGTCAAATGAAGTCAAGATGGCATCTGAACTGACACCCCACTCCCAAACTTCCACACATTGACAGTGAAAGGATTTCATTTGACTACTGGAAGGAGTCTTGACAGATTTTACGTAAGTGAGTGTTTATCAACTACACACCATATGGTAACATGAGGGCTATTGGGGGCCCAAGGGCCCAAATATTGGCCCAAGGGAACCGGCAATCGACCGAGTAATTTTAAGCCATGATTAAAAAATGAAGATGACACCAGTGCTGGCACCTCCTCTCTGTGAACTCCCACGCTTCACCAACAGGAGGATTTTGAGTCTCGATAGATTAAAAGTGCATCGACTCCCATACACGGCTGATCTTCCTTGGTACTAGAGCTCGAGTTCATGTGACACACCAATCACGAATCTGTGATAATGACCACTAAACTACGGTGGCTACTGTATTTAATGTGCGAATCAGACACTCTGCACCGTAGACTCATGACAGAAACAACAACAGCCACGAGTTCGCGACCTTCGGCATCACCAAAAAGTGAATAACAGCAGGTTTAAATTGTTCAGCATTTTAAGGCCCATGTAAGGTTGTCATTTTTTTTTTCTGGAGTCGTTTTTAAACTATTCTTTAGTTTAATCTCCATCTGTTGGTTCTTTTTTTTTCTTTCTTCCTTTAGCGTTGAATAGGCTAAGTGATTTTTTGATATTGTGAGAGAGTGTTTATTGACGTAACCATGGTCAAGTGACAAAGATGACACCTGAGCTGACATTACTTCTCTGAATTTCCACACCATGCCAATAGAACATCTTTGAGCCTCGACCTTGCTTCACACGACCCTTTCTACAAGGCGGGTTTTCAGTGCCACTAGGAATCGAACTGGCGACACGCTGGCTACTGGTCCGTGACCATGACTACTAGGCTACTGTGGTCACGCAATAAAAACCTATTATTTTGTATTTCTCTTAACAAAAAAAAAAAAGAAAATTTACGAAATCTTTAAGTATCTTTAGATTTTTTAGATTTCGATATTCCATGTTAAGCCTATTTTTTTTTTCAAAATTGGAAATTTGTAATAATTTGATAATATATTCATGTAAAATTAAATATTTTAATACACACTTCATGTTAGGTTTTGTTTTGACAATTTAGCCCCTTAAGCGCTCAATTAGTTTTCCCGAAACGTTCTAAAAAAGGTTTTTTTCTTACTGTGTATAATTAAGCATAATAATAATAAAAAAAGAACTTAACAAAAAGCGAAAATGGAAGAATTTTATTTTAATTTTCAATTTCAAAGATTTTACTTTGCTTTTTATTTTATAATTGTGGAACTAGTGTTGTATAATTGTGGAACTTTTATATGTGGACATTACTATGCCTAAATATTTTTTCCGGGTTGCCACAAATTTTAAAACCTTATAAAATGTTCAGTTTCAATGTTTAAAAAAAAATCATTTAACCCCTTAAGTGGTCAATTTTTTCGCCCACAAAATTTTCCAAAAGTGACTCATTTTTTTTATTGCATACACCTGTTTCTCAGCATAACGCTTAACAGAATGCGAAATTGGAAAAATTTTAGTTTAATTTTCAATTGTAAAGTTTTCTCACTGTTTTCTATTTTATAATTGTGAAACACAAAAAAAAAACCCTAAATGTTTGCTTTTCATAAGTACTCCCTGCATGCTCTATGAAGAATATTTCATATATAATATCATCATATATATTCAACATAAGAATTTTTCTCATACTCGCAAAAAAAAATTTCATGTTTGTTCCCCCTTTTCAAATGGTTGAGAATTTTGTGAGAGCGTGCATGTATATATGAACACACAACTTGAAGCATGGTATAATACTAAGTCTTATATTGCAATAGGGACAGAGATAATATTGGCCTTTTTGGATTATTTTGCCATTTTCATTTTTCTTCTCAAGCAGCATTATCTTGCCAATCCTGTTATCTATCAAATATTTTCAATAATCTAAATTCCTCTCTTCAATAAAAATTTCCCGCTTTCACCACGAAGAAAATCCCGGATACCACGGACAAATTGCATGTCTTAAAAACACTAGCACTAATAGTTCAAATTAAATAGAGAATTAAAAATATGTGCAAATCAAAGATAAAAAGAATAAAATATCAGTGCCCGTACATCACTCGGGTAAACCGTTTGCGTCCCGCTTCCGAAAACCCGTACGGTGTACGGGCAAACCATTTAAGTGGTTAATGCTTTTATCATTCACGCACATTATCGGGATTTTAAAAAATTATTTCACCATTAATTTACTTAATCGATAGATTCGAAAAATAGGAACTAAAAATAATACATATTGATTATATTACCTAGTAAAATGTATACGTAAGAAACTCATCGCTAGAACAGGTTTGCTTAAACTCTATGTAATTAAGCACAGTAAAAAGTATTCTTTATATCTTCCCAAACAGCCATAAAATAACTATTCTTTTCCAATTTAACGCCACAGTAAAAAAACTCCGTTATAGTAATATTCCATTTCAAATGGTCATTTTGAAACGCTTGTAACTAACCATAAAAGATTCTTGTTTTTTTCCCCCAAGGGTTCGCCAAGCTAATGATATTTAAATGACGTTCTAAATGTGTGAGTAACTACAAACGGCGAATGATTTCTGCGAACAGTCCCTTTTGATTCGTTTCCTGGTAAGCTCTATGTTGCCACCCCTTTTTCCCTGAAGTGCTTTTTTATTTATTTATTTGCTTTTCTCCCGAGTTCTATGAATTTTCAAGTGAAAATTCAACTTTCAACTTTTCCGACCCGGGGAATTTATAATGGATGAGTTTGAAATCATTTTTTTTTGTGTGTGGTTATTGTGATTTAGGAACAATTTTTGTTATTGATTTCTTTACGTATCTGATAAAAGAATTCATAACAATGGAAAACAGGAGGGACAAGCAATGAAGCAAAACGCATAATGCGTTTTTCACATAATAAAACCCTTTTTTTACAATAGGCATGTCACAATATTGTGTCTTGGTTGCATAAAGAAATGCATAGTTCCTTTTTTTTTATTCAAATATGTAAATTTTGAATTCATGTAAAAGCAAACAATAATTCAAGAGCAAAGCTGCTTGTTCTGTGGAAGTCTATGCATTCGTCACAAAATATATGCATTTAAAAAACATTTAAAAGGTATCCGAACACGCTCGGAGTACTTTTTGACAAAATAACATATTTAAACATTATAAATGCTTTTTCAGGACACAATACCTATAAATGCTAATATTAAACCAACAATATTTAAAATAAGTTGCCTAAATTTCACAAAAATCACAATAATAAGTGAAATTTTAACAATATTTTTCTAAAACTTCAAAGCAATTAGAGAAAAAAGTAATAAACTTATATTAGTAAAAGTATTACCAAAACAAATTAGATGCACATTTATCTAGAAAAAATACTAAAATTTTAATGTTTTATTAAAATTTGAAAATTTTAGAGCTGATTATTTTTAATTGAATTAAATTTTAGAGGTGTTTGTGTAGCTATTTTAGAGCTAATTACAAGAAAAGCCACATTCTTTATGAGACCATTATTTAAATAACAAGCCCTGACTGAAAAAGTATTCAAACAATAAGAAATATTTTAGTACATTCTCTAGAAAATGGCATAAATATCAGGTTCAAAAAGTTTTATAGAAATACATTTGTAATATTTTGAGTTTTCAGACTCACCATGATAGATTTCGAACAATTAAATGCCCACTTGTGGTAGATCAAAGACCCACTTCCGGTTTTTCTAACTTTATAAAATTGATTGTAGCTTGGCCTCTAGGTAGCATAGAAACAAAACAAAGTATGTTTTGTAAAGCCAAAAGATAGATCTATTCAATAAAATAGAAAACAAAAATATCTGTCTTGACCAAATTTGGTCATTTTCAACGTGTTCGAATACCTTAATTCAAAGGATCTATGGATGAGAGTCGGGAATTAAAAAATACTATTTACATTTCTAAAAATAACTTTATTGATTTTTGATAAAATAAAATCTCCAAAATCAACATGGATATATACTATAAATAAGGTGACCAATTTTTTTACAATCAAAAGGAGGACAAAAAATGTAAGAAAAAATTTCAACGTAAATATACGAAATGTTATTAATTCAAATCAAAAATGCACTTCGTATACTTATATCCCCTTTACTTAAGCAAGTATTATTCTATTGAATGAATTTATTTTGTCAATATATCATTTTCGAACATATCTGAAATTTCACAGTAAGAAATATCTTTCACATTGAATTTTACGGTAAGTGCTGCACCTAAAGTATCAACATTCAATCTTGATTTCTTCCTTGTCCAAAACACATTACCAACTCAACAAACTCTTTCAACTGCTGCATTAGTTCTTGAGTAGCACAACGTAAATTCAACAAGAATAACTAAATTTTCGTATGAAATAGTTCCTTTTTTAAATGGTTTAGTATTTCCACCCGTCTCATCAATTTCAGCTTGTTCATTTTCCATTTGCTCTAATATTATTATAATTTAAATTTATCATTCACTCTTCTAATTTCTTCAAACAGACCATTGTCATCAATTTTAATATCCGGCATTTCTTTCGATAAAAACTCAACACAATTTTCTGTATCTGCCCAATTTACGTGCGATGAGGTCAAAAAACACCATTGAAAACAATTATTTCCTCTGATATTTGCTTCAGACCATTCTTCGACGTATTAGAAACATGTTTGGTTTATCTCTGAATACAGAGATTAACAGATAAGTTTTGAAATATTGAAAAGGAGGACAGATAGGAGGTCACTTTCCGAGGAAGGACGGAACCTAATAAAGGACGACTGTCCTCCCAAAAGGAGGATTGTTGGTCACCCTACTATAAATAATTGTAAGGAACACACATGTAAAAAACAAAAACAAATATTGATTTTTTTTGTTATGGAAATTTTATTTTAAAGAAAAATGATAACTGAAAGATATTATGAAGTAGTAGAATAATATGGAATAGATGGTTTTAACAGTGCCGAAGTTGTACTCCCCCATTCCTTGGCACTGGCTGATGCAAGGAGGGACAATTGGATCCGGTTATGCCAAGCTTATCTGCAGGGACGTCCTAAGACTTTTCGAGGCCTTGGGCCCCTATGCAAAAGTAGGCCCTACCTGAGATCTTTAAAAGTAGACAGTATATATAACATGAATTGTCAAATACTCATTCAAATGGTAATTTGAAACAAATAAATATGTACGGTCTCCCAAATCTCTCAAAACCCTTGGCACAAACCGGCTCGACCGATGGCCGCGTTTCGACTAAATGAGTTGAATGATTGTTTATGGTATTAGGCCTAGGCCTAGGCATGGACAACAGTCATCACATAATAATACAGTCTTTCCACTTTTACCAATTGATATGCTGTGCGAAATTCCCTGTTTTTCGAAGAATATGTACAGAAATAATATTTGACCATAAAAATTATCCGGATCAGGATCTTAAGGCAAAGTCTAGAGCGAAACGAGACCCCCACCAAGAGCGAGGCCCCCAGTTGGCCCCTGCCTTAAGACGTCCCTGCTTATCTGGGCCCTCGGCGCCCACCCCAAGCGCTCAATGGATAGACCTGCATTGGGTTTGAACCATTGGAAAACTAATTCAGACTTCACAAAACGTAATTATTTTTTATAAAAGCCAAATTTTTAAGAATATATTATTTCTGTTTCGAATTTATTAGCAAAGTCGCAGTCCAGTTCAGTCAAGGTGAGCCCGCAGAAAACAGCTGAAGCATTGAATCCAAAAAATAATTTTCCCTCATTGATACAGAAAATACATTTAGTGTCTTTGTTTTCTGATTCTTTAGTTGATGGTAGGGGCGTAGCTACCACCGTATCAGCCGTATCACTGATACGTTGCCCCCAAGCTACAAGGGCTTCAACATGTGTGGGCAAAAACTCGTTAAATGTTAAAGAGCCTCTGAAAAGAGCCCCCAAGAAATTTTTTAATACAGGGCCCCCTCAAGTCTAGCTACGCAAGTGGTTGATGGTACGAAGTGTATTACAAATGATACATCAGAATGGAATGTGTGTCGGGTATTATGAAATATATCTAGTATTCCATAATACCCGACCCGCCATCTTGGAAAATGAACCTTTAAACTGAAGGAGAAAACATGGTCACACAGTTAAAAACCGACAATAGTATTGCAAACTACAATTCTTTTAGTGTACACAGGAACGTCTTAAGACTTCTTGAGGCCCTGGGCCCCTACACAAATATAGGCCCCACCTATGCCCCTTAAAAGTAGACAGTGCATCGTGTGGCTGTATCTAAATAAGCCAGTAACAGCCTCCGGACAGAAGTGATCACTTATGTCTAGTGGTATGTTACGTGCTTACAAATTCATAGGTCGCTGGCTCTAACCTCCGACACAAAGCACACACACTACGTACAAACAGTAAACCAAATAAATAAATAAATGTGCATGACTAACAATCTCACAAACCGTCTCGATC
>BMAV01000430.1:0-14094 GCA_019973955.1 Trichonephila inaurata madagascariensis
GGTTAGGTACTTCGTTGGGGTATTTATGCTCATAAAGATAGGCGATCAGTAACTTTGGCTCCAAAAATGAAAGGCCTATTCCTTTCCACCGAGATAAGGTAAAAAAGCATTCAATTTGGGTGGTTTCGTTGCGATTCTAGCCCCTCTTGAGGATTTTCTAAGCTTCGATGCCGCTTATCAGTGTTCAAATGTTCACACCGGAATGCGCGTTGAAAATAATAGCAAATTCTTTTTGCAAACTGGAAACCAAAACTCTTTTTGTTCACTAGTCACCATTTTTTTCTGCCCCTGATCGGCCGGGAAGGAAAAAAAAAATTTACATACCTTTCACGCATGTGCAGACATGCCAGTAAAAAACTCTTTCAGTTGTACTTGCATTCTTTTATGGTTATACTTATAAGTTATATGTAATAAATACTAAAAAACATTAAAATTGATACTCTTTATAAACACCCTGTTTTTAAAAATCAGGTTTTATTTTTGCTTAATACGCCATAATAATTCCACTTAAAAAAGAAAATTAAATTCATTGTAAAATGTTTGTAATGTTTAAATTGAAATTTTTTAAAGTGGTTTTAAATTTGTAAGGGATTAGGACTTCATAATATACAACATAAAGTAGCGTATGGGATTCCATTTGCTACGGCCCTTTAATTTTTCATTAGTAAATATATAATAAATTCTCGGGAATACTAAAAAATTTTTTAAAAAAATTTTAAAAAAAATACTATGTATTTAGGCTTTTTAAAAACCTACTAAAAACTTGTGTTAAAGTTTGTTAAAGTTCCTGGCCCTTCAATTATTAAAACGTATGATGTTTCTCAAAAATTAAAAAACAAATTACAGCATGGAAAAATTCAATTAAAATCCTTCTTTCCCTTTAAAAGACATGATGCAAAATTATCGAATAATCTGAAACATTTAAAACGATTTATTTATTTAAAAAGTAAATAATATAAAAAGAAAAAAAATAAAAAATTTTAGAATAATAAAATGTATAATGCAGTAATAGAAAACACAAACAGATGATTAATATTTCATTCAATATATTAACTTAAAAATAATAGAATTATGCTATCTGTTATTCATTATTTAAAACATATATAAAAAAAATTTAGTCCTTTGCGTGAAAAAATTTTGAAGATGGCATTCGGTTGACCTCATTATTTAATCGTTTGAATATTCGAAATGGCAATGATCAGCAGTACCAATCCCTTAAATATATAACTTTTTTTTAAAATTGTTAATTTGGAAATTTTCTAAAATAAATGTTTGTATTTAAAAATTATCAGGTTTTTATTCTTTCCCAAAAAAAAATACTTAGAGCAGTGTTCTTAAACTTTTTAAACTGGCCCCCCCTTTTCAATACAATTTTTTTCCCCCCCTCTTATACATTAATAAATTACTGAATGCAATAATAATGCACTTTGATGCTAAAGCTACAATACACGATCTTAATTATAAACCGTACAAGTTAATAACATAATTAAATTTTTTTTAATATGTTACTTTTAAGCAAAAAAAATAGGATAATTATTATGTTATTTTTTCCTTTCTATAATTTTTAAATTGGAACATTTGCAAAATGTGGTGGCTGCTTAGAGACAAAATATAGATATCAGCTAAATATAGAAAAATAACTCAGAGGGTCAATTTCAAAAAAATTTTTGCTCTGCAAGACAAGCCCATGGAAGTCGCTAATACTTATTAAACTTCTTCTTAATTCAGTATTAATAAGATAAGTATTAAATTTTTTATATATAACATATATTTTAAGTAAATTACTTTTTAAAATAATAGGTTAAAATTATGTTATTTTTCTTTCTCTAATTTTTAAATTGAAACTGATTGAGAAATAATATTTAATTAAAGATTTATTTCCTTCAAGATCCTATTCTAAAAGTACAAATGTCAATAAAAAATAGCCTAATCTATGTTGCTCTTTATCATATCCATTACATCTTGCATTCTCGCGAACGTTCATGTGAGCCCTAGGCAATAACAGACGTCTGCACAAAACATGTAAAAATGCTGTACCTCGTACAATTCTAGTCAGTCTTGGCCGAATCGATTAGCTACGCAATCTCTCTTGAATGTACATTTCATAATTCACGGTATTAAGTATTTACGGCAGTGGATTAAAACAAAATCATAGATGTATTTTTAAATCACAGCGAGCATTCGACGATAAAGCATCAACAAGTACACAGACGCGGGCAAATTGATAGGAAGTTACGAATGGGTTAGGGATCCATTTCAAAATACTTCAGAAGGGCTCTCAACTGCCGAAAAAGAGATCATCATAGATTTCACATCCAGTGACGAAATTAAAGGGCAAGAATAAATCACTCTTTGAATTCTGGATAGAGGGATGCTGCATTTTCTGCACTGAAAAAAAAGCATTTCGTATACTATTACCATTTTAACATCATACCTTTGTGAATCTGGATTTTCTGCGATGGCTATTTTGAAGACAAAATATAATCTGGCAAATATAAAAAAAAATAACTCTGAGTGTCAATTTCAAATTTTTTAGCCTTCCTTTGAAAAACTTTGCTCTGCAAGTATAAACCCATGGAATCACTGATAATTATTAAACTTATTGTTATACTGAAACAAGTACCACTCTTAACACGAGTTTATTTTTTAAAAAATGATAATACATTATTCTTGATATAATAGCTTAATTGAAAGGGAGAGTAAAACCAAGTGCATGACAATGTATAAAAAAATGTAAAATGATTTATTGAAATGAATACTCATATTATAAACGGTTTTGAATGAACTGTAATTTTAAGCCTCGCAAAAATTTAAACTTGAGAACAAATGTTAAGTAATAAAAAGAATAAAAAATTCTAGAGAATAACAATTGTGTTATTTTTTAATATTTAAAAGCAGAAAGCCCGAGATCGGGTTATTGCACTCGATACTAACGTTAATAATAGCGGGGAGTGATTTATAATTATTTTCAATATACAAGATAAAAATCACAATTTCAGTTAATAATTTAACTAAGAGAAAATATACTTACCTATTTAAAGGATTTTTCTATTTGTCTTTCATTATTTGAAAAATACCCAATAAAACTGAAGTAAATTGTTAAATGTGCGTGACCTTAAAAAAAGGACACAAATCACAGACACTTTTGCTAACATTACAGGAAGAGTTATTTGCAAGCAAAACTATACATTTTGTTCACGTTATTGTAATTTTAATGTCCTTTGATGATCGACAAATATCCTGTTGAACTTTTCGTGCTTGTGTCTTTTTGACAGGGTGAAGTGCATTTTGCGGTACACTTATGGCTTCATATTTTCTTGATAAAATTCTTAATGTATCTATTGAAAATTTTCCTTCGTTTTCATTTTTATTGTTTTTTCTCAAATTTACTTTCCTAACATGATTAATATGCATTATTTTAGCAAGTTTTTTTCCCTTGTTTGATCAGCTTCAATTTCCCTTTTTCAGAGATCACAGATGCCTAATTCTTTTTTTATATTCTGCTCATTTACATTTATAAACCATAATCAGTCGTACAACCTCACAATTAAAACCATAAGTTATTCATGGGGAAAATGCAGCATGTTCAAGAAAATTTTTTTTTGAAAAATAGTGGGTCGTACCGGGAACTCGGTCTAAACAAGTCCCTTAAATTCTAAAAACGTTTGACACTCCCAAAAAGGAGATATGTTATCAATTCATTTTAGCTCCCATTAAGACTGTCATATTAGGGATTCTCTGTCAAGGTCATTGGTAACAAATAAACATTTTTTCCCAAATTAACGATTTTTTGTATTATATGTTTCACTATACTCATAAAAATAAATCTTGGCCAGTTAATCCTTCAAACTGCTCAATATTCTTATCCATGTATCATAAAACTTTCACATTGTGAAGAAAAGCACAACAAATTTAATAATTTAAAATTTCCCCTAAAAAAGGGATGCAGGTAACCATATCAGTAAGTTCGAAAGCCAGAAAAAGGGTAATATTTTTATGTTAAAAGAAACGTAAAAAAAAATCTCTCATCGTAGGATTACAACCCAAAAAAAAAAAATTTATTTTTTTATTTGGGTTTTAGGATCAAAAGATAGCTAATGAGCGTTCAAAGTAGAATCTTTTATTTTTGATGACCTTTTTTCACCAGATGATATATATAAATCATATCAATGTAAATCTGTATTTTTTTATTATATCAGAAAGTATTTTGTTATGTTTAATTCCAGTAAATTAATTTTTTTTAACCATTTACTTTCGATATGCTCGCGCCCCGCCCCAGGGTTATCGCGCCCCGGGGGCGTGCCCCTGGTTGGCTTACTGGCTTAGAGATCAGGAAAGGGGGAAAGAGGACAACTTGGGAATGCACTGGAACACTTCACCTCACTTTCAGTAGTAGAATTCCTTTCATGAATAACGTCCTTTTTTAGAATTCCTTTTATGGATAACGTACTTTTTTAGTAGAATTCTTTTTATGAATAACGTCCTTATGAATAATGTTTTCATTGAGTCCTTTATTGCACCTGATTTAAAGCTTATGTCATGTTGCAAAATAGAATAGAAGGGTTCAATTCTTCCGACTTCAAAAAGATTGATGATGAAGGGCTTACAATAGGGAAAAAAAGGCAATAAGTGTATATAAACGTGCGTGACTGATGCAGAATATGTAATACTTCCTTATGATATAATGATGCACATATGATATATCAAAGTATATAATGGTATATAGAAATAATGCTACAGTTTAGTATTAGTACAACTGTGTGTGATGGTAAGTACCAAACGCGTGAGATTCCCCCTCCCCCCCAAGAGCTATATAGGAAACTATCATATAATTAAGATCACACATTACTTAACGTTATCTTCTCTGCATCACACAGACAAGCTATTTAATTATACGCGGTTGCATCCGATAAGTCTATTTGAAATCTATTATCATCTATTTAAATATCGATGAAATGTGATAAAACTATTTTAATCATCTAAATATTACCCGCCTAATTATCAGAATGCATAACTCCTTTTGGAAGAAATTTACAGGAGTGAGTAAAAAATTTTTGTTTTACTATGCACGGGAATTATTTCAATGCAGTTATGAATTAGCGGTGACTAATTTCAGTAAGGATAATAATGAAGGAAATAATCAATGCACTTAAGGTTTCAAAAATAATCCACTAGATGGGATTATATATATATAAAAGTCTTATTTAATTTTGTGGAGTTACGGATTATGATAATTAGGAGGACGATATTTATCATACTGATATGGAAGGCCATCTGAATATATGAATAGTTTTATAAGTGATATATATAAAAGTAAACTAATTGATGAATACGTACTAAGAATTTTAATTCAATCTCATTTTCTAAAATGATATACTAATAATAAAATGTTAATTTTTATGCTATAAATTTGACAGGTGTATATTTTTTAACACGCATGACACCTTATTTGTCGAACAAAGCATTTTTCTTATGACTAACTAGCTGTACCCTGCCACGCGTTGCTGTGGCTCAGTCTGCTTAAAGAAAACAAATGTTTTCTGTATATTTAAACATTTGTATTGCAGGTATGATTTTTTTATTAAAAAAACAAAAGAAAAATGTATGGATATATTTACACAAAACTTTCCTTAGCTGATATCATTTGTAATTTTAAACCAAATATTTGTAGTTATTACAGCTTATTTTTGTCCTTATGCTATGAACCTAAATTTTTTTACATTGTCTTCATAGTGAAGACTTCAAGTTTGAAGATAAATTTTAAATGGTTCCACTCCGGATTCATCGAGGGCAATGAGTTAATTTTACAGAGCTTACGGATATTTCTGTTAAATTAGAGGTATGTTCACATATGCATATTTTTACAAATTGTCATTTGGAAGCATGAATTGTATTTCCTGATGTTATATAGGAAGTATTCCCCACAGTATATCCTGGCGAGCAATGTTTTTAATGGCTCAAAGGTGGTTCTGCTCAAGTAGAGGCAGTTTAATTTTTTTCAGCGGTAAAACATTCCTTTTTGTTTCTCCTTATATTTCAGAACATTGCAATAAGGATACACTTTATTCATTGGCTGCTGATGAGGAGCACGAAATACTTTGGTTCAACCTATAATCTTCCACTGTGTTGTAACGGAATGAAAGGTGAATGTTATTATGCAATTGCTCACCACAAAGTCATGTTTGAGACGGATGTGCTGTTTCTGGTTCATCATTCAGCCATTCGCAACCTACTGTATTCCTTTTGCTGAGAGCAAAGCAGATCTGATGTTGCAAAACACGAATACTGTGCTCGCCAATGTGCATCCTCTAGTCAGGGTGCAGTTTGCTCTGCTGCGCCCTCAGCATGTGTTTATGTCATTCTTTGTCTGTTTTTCTCTTTTGCTGATGTCCGTTCTTCCTCAGTTTGAAGTGCAATTGCACTCGTTGCACTACTTTTGCCTTGCGAGCATGATGACTTAAGTTTGATTTCCTGCAAGGCATTATCTTTATGTAGTGAAGCCAATTGACTGTACATGATAAAAAAAGTTAAAACAAAAACATATTAAATTTCAAATCATTAAAAAAAGGAAAAATCGGCAACAAAAAGAAAGGGAAAAAAATAAAAAATGCTGATTAAATATTTAACTTTAAACGTACATCAACTGACACAGCTCAATTCCAACGCAATGAGAGAGGCTAAAAGATATGGCACAATTCACAATTCGATTAGCATTAGCAATTGTTATCAACAAATTTAAGGGCCTATCTTTAAAATAGAGTGGCTTCTATCTAGACACAGACTGCTTCTCACATGGACAATTACCGTAAAATCTAAAAATATAACACGCACCAATACTTCCAAGCTACAATTTTTAATTTTTAGGTATATTTGCCATTTAATGTGCAAACCATTTTTACGTAGAAACCTGGAACGTACACGCACAATGCTCTATATTTTGTAGTCCTTTATTACAGGTATTATTCCAAGTTTTTGAAAAAAATAGAATACTTCTAGTAGTACAACCCTTTAAGTTCATAAGGAATGCTGTTTCTTTTAAATAGCAGTATTTCAATTAATGTCGTAGTCTAATTACTTTAATGCTCATCTCTTTTTTTAAAATTTTATTTTTAAAGCTATCATTTTTATACACAGCGTATAACACGCCCCCGTGAATTTCAATCTTATTTTTGTGTTAAAAATTTCACGTTATACGCCGAATTTTACAGTATTTGTTTTCTGGGTACTTAAATATCAGCATCACCCCAGCCAAATTGCCGCCATGCGAATCACATCATTTTCCCACCAAATGTGATTTTTTTTTCATAAAAACAAAAGTTAGAATCTTTGTTTAGATATTAAGGTGCGATAACCATGGCACCAATTTTGTTAAAGTGATGCTAATACATAAGTACTGTTGTGTGTTTCAGAGCAGCAGTCATAAATTGGTGATCTTTGAGAAATTTTTGATGGTCCGCATATAATTGTGACATTATTGACACTTTTATGAAGTTTAGTTTATAAAAGATGATAAAAAAACAACATATTATGGAACATGGATTTTACTTTACTAAAACTTTTAGTTGCCAATTTTCACAAATTTAAGATTAACCATCGAAATTTTAATGTCACCTATGGTAGTCATAGTAAATTCATGGCAAAACACTTCAGTCAGTTGATCCTCGGTTAGTTAATATTTTCATAAAGTTTATTTTCTATATAGGGTATGTAAACATAAATAAAGACGTAAATATAGTTAAAGTGGTCAGCCATATAGTGGTCAATCCTATTAGAGGTTCACAAATAATTATGAAGTTATACGTTATGTGGTTCATGAAGTGCTGATGGTTGGCAATTGCTGTTCAAGAGTAGGCACAAGAGACAATTTTGTATCTGCACAAAGAGCGAAGCAACACAAAATGTCTACCCATATAGGCACTGTAAAATTAACCCTTTAATCTCAAAAAGAGCCGTTTTAAGTTTATTTTAAACTTAACTTTCACCTATGGAGACAATGTCAATAATTTTAGATTCATAACATGGACAAAAAAAACCCATAGTAACTTAGAGTATCCTATCAAATTACAAATGAAATCTGTTTAGAAAAGTTTTGTTTATGTATATTTACATACATTTTTTTATATATAAAAATCATACCTCAAGGGCAAGCGCGTAAAGATATTAGAAATGTGCTTTTTCTTTTCTTTCTTTTTAACCAAACTGAGCCACAGGAATGCATGGCTGAGTACAGCTAGCTATAACAAATTGAAGTGTTAAAAAGCTATAAAAAATTAAAGTTCAACATTTTGTAAAACTCAACAAAAACAGTTTCAAACAAAGGTACTGCTACAACTATTTCAACCCTAATTTTGTATGTGTCGTACACAGTGAATTGGCAACCATGTGCTTCCTTTCATATAGGTTCAATACGGTTTTGATAATACATAAATACCAAAACGAACACAAAATATACATCAGAAAATCTTAGCTTTCCCAGTTGTATTTTGCAGTAACACCGAATAATATTTTGAAATCACACATAATAGATCCTTTGCGAGTCTAATGTTATTGCCCCAACTTTTAGAAATTTCAAGTAGTTAGTGGAAAAATTTATAGTCAAGAGCAAAACAAAAATATTATTGTGTAAAATCAGGCATAGAATGATTTTACCTTATTGAGAATGCATATTGCAGCATTTTGTGATGTCATTTGAGTTTAGGTAAAAAGTCGACTAAAAAAACCACTTAAGTACAAAAAAAAATATATATATACATTAATTTAATTTAGTATCACTGGAGAAAGTTAAAATAGGTGGAGGATTTCAATCGGTATGCTACTTGTTTGTGTGTGTGGAGATATTTTGAAATCACACCAAACAGATCTGTAGCATGCAAAATTTAAATTAGTATTTTATACATAAAAATTATCCAAAAAATATATCCCAAGCTTAAAAATAATTTCAAAAACAAAATTCAATACCAACGTTAATTGGCATAAAAAGAACTGAGCTATGTTTATCATTGAGAAAGCATAATTTCAAAAAATGATAACAATCTTAAGACCACCTGCTTCCTCGACACATATTTGAGCCATCTGTCTGTTTTCCTTATTCGCTGACGCCTATTCCAATTTGACGTGGAACTACCCCTGGCACTGGTTTGCATGGTCAGCATGATGATCTAAGTTCAATTTTCTGCAAAGCAATTTTACGTACTGAAGCCGATTGACTGCACTTAAAAAGGTTACAACAAAAACATATGAAATTGCAAAACAGCTCTAAGATAGTGGCCTTTGTATCCAAATTCCTTTGGGGGCCCTTTTTAAGATATGAGCACCATGTTAGTGGGACCATAATAACTTGAGAGTATTCTGTTAACAAATTACAAATGAAATCTGTTTAGAAAAGTTTTGTTTATGTATATTTACACATATTTTTTTATAAAAAAAATCATACCTGAAGTGCATTTGGGTAAAGATATTAGAAATATGTGTTTTTTTTCTTTTTAATTAGACTGAGCCACAGGAATCTGCGGCTGAGTTCATCTAGCTATAACAAACTTAAATGGCAAAAAGCTATAAAAAAAATTAAAGTTCAACATTTTGATACGATCAAAACTGTTCCAAAGGTATTATTACAACTATGTCAAACCCGATTTTGTATGTGTCGTACACAGTGAATTCGCAACATGTGCTTCTTTTCATATCATGTTCCCGATACGGTTTTGATAATACATAAATACCAAAACAAACACAAAATATACATCAGAAAATCTTATCTTTCCCAGTTGTATTTTGCAGTAACACCAAATAATTTTTTGACATCACACATAATAGATCCTTTGCGAGTCTAATGTTATTGCCCCAACTTTTAGAAATTTCAACTACTCAGAGGAAAAATTCACAGCCAAGAGCAAAAAAATATTATTGTGTACAAACAGGCGTAGAATGTTTTTCCCTTAGTGAATGCATATTGTAGCCTTTGGTGATGACTTTTTCATTTTAGGTAAATGGTCGACTAAAAACCACATACGTACGAAAAAATGAAAATTATATATTAATTTAGTTTAAGATCACTGAAGAAAGTTGAAATCGATGGAAGATTTCAATCGGTATGCTACTTGTTTTTTAAGATATTTTTTGAAATCACGCCAAACAGATCTATAGCATACAGAATAAAAATTAGTATTTTAAAAATAAAATTTACCCAAAAAATAAATATCACGAGCTTAAAAATAACACGAAAAACAAAATACAATACTAAAGTTAATTGACATAAAAAGAACTGAACTAACTTTATCAATGAAAAAGCATAATTTGAAAAAATAATTATAATCCTACGGCCACCAGGTTCCTCAACACGTATTTGAGCCATCTGTTTTGCTTGTTCGCTGATGTTTATTCCAATTTGACGTCGAAAAACGCGCCCGGAAACCGGGTGCACAATGCATCTATTCCACAATTTTTGGAAAAAATTTTTATGTACTGAAACCGATTAACTGCTCTTAAAAAGGTTTAAACAAAAACATATGAAATTGTACAACAGCTTTGAGTGTGGGCCTTTTATCCAAATTCCTTTGGGGCCTTCCTCTGGATAAAATAGGCGGAAATTTCAATCGGTATGCTACTCGCGTTTGTGGAGATCACGCGGCCCGTCTTGAGTTATCATTAAAACTGTAACTATTTGGCAGAAAAATAAGTAGAGAGTATAGTACAAGAAGGTCAAATATAATCTTCATCTTCGCTTAATAAAGAGAAATAAATTTAGCTTAAAATTATATAAAGAAACACGATGTAAAATATAAGCAAAATCGTAAACATCGCGGGATGATGCTATCCGATTGTTGCCAAACCAACAAAACAAAATTTGAATTGTTAAAAGAATAATTTTGGAAAAAGTGATTTATTAGAAATATAATCCTAATTACGTATCAAAGAACGAAAAATGTATAAATATAACAATCAACGAAAATAACTATAGTAAAAATATGTATTAATCACGAAAAACCTGCGTGTAAATTTTAGCATTCAGAGAGAATCGTGACATCATATGACGTCATAAGACCGAAAAATTATTTAAAAATTAAATTTTAAAAAATGTAGAGAGAATTACGAAATAATAAGTGCATAAGAACCCGACCGGATTCAAATGCAATGTTATGTCAAAATTTCAGAGGAAATGATCAAGTACTTTCGGAAATTAGCTGCTTTGAACAAACACACATTATATTTTTATTTATTTAGATTACCTTTTTACGACAGATAAAAAGAAGACTTGTTTTTGTTGTATTTGAAAATAAAGCTAGATTTGCCAGCTGAAAGTAAACCATGGACCACAACCATTGTCTGTTGATAAAATGTGATACTTTATACTTTCTGCAAACCCTCTCATTCGTAAGATTCGAGATTTTCTTACGTACGACTATTTCAGAAGCAAAAACGTATAAGAACATCTAACCCGCACGATCGTGCGGATTCCGTCTTAAAGGGTTATGTATCAATCCAAGTAAAGTACAAATAAATAAAAAATAAACTCAAATGTTTGCATTATAAATAAAGTGCTCACGACATAAGAAATAAAACAATCTTAATTTGCGGTTTAATTTAATCGAATCCTTTGCCAACAACTCTACGTTTAAGGTATCCAATTACTTGCGACAGCTTAAAAAAATGGAGATATAGGGGGGTTTGTTATTTTAAAAGTGTGTTTGTGTACTTATGTACGCACGTAAGAAGTTATACTTCTTTGCCGTAACAAGATTAAAATATTTCTAAAAGTCTTGAGCAGCGCAAATACATTGAAGGACGAATGTGATCACGAGAGCAGAGAGTTGAACGATGCAACCTTCAGTCAATCAGACCAGCCAAACCTGAGATAATCATGATTTAAAATAAATTTAAACACCCCCGCACAGAGGGACAATTTGGGTTGGCCAGAAATGGCGGGAGGGATTAGGAGACGTTAGAATGATCTGTCCTATTCTGCATAATTCTAGACAAAGCGTTTTCGTATCCAATTCCTGCGGAACACAAAGCAAAGGTTCACTGACGCGAAATGATAGCTCAGTGGTAGAGCATTCGACTACAGATCGAGTGGTCCCCAGTTCAAACCCGGGAGTCTTCTTCTTCAGGAAGAGTGAAATATTTACATGCACAAGGAATTTCGAAGGCGGAATGATGTGTCCCATTCTGTATATTTCTAGACAAAGGATTTTCGCATCCTTGACGGGGTGCGTCACATCCGTGACGGTTCTACGTAACATCTGTGACGGGGTGCGCGCGCATTTTAAAGATTTACCCTCATTCTATTTCTCTAATGCCCCAAAAGAAGTATAACTTCAAAAAAAAATGCTAAAATTAGAGAGAAAGAGAAAAAGAAATTTTTATTACTAAAAAGGGAGAAAATGGGTAAAAATGTATGAAAAATGACATAAATGGGTCCATTCTGTACAAAAAGTTTATGAGCGATTTTTCAATTTTGATGTGCTGCTTTGCTATTTATTTTTGAAATGACCTTCAAGATAAGAGATATTTAAATTTTTATAAAATCTAGAGCCCTTTTTCTTACTTATTATGTGAAATTGCTTAAAAAAACAATTATTATATTCTTATAAAGGACTGCAATCTTTGTAATAAAACAGTGATTGATACATTTGAAAGTTAAAACACTTCAAACATTATTATACCGAGTATACACAAGAAAGCTTCAGTTGATTGTTTTCAAAATTTTTGAGCAATAACGGTCCCCACATTTGAGCATTTTAAAAAAAAAAAGTTGAGCAAAAAGCACTTTAAAGTATGAGATATTGCTTAAAGTAGTGGCAACTGTTTTTACTAAAACACATGTAATTTTTGTTCTAATGAATAGAAAAGAATAAACTTGGTACTTTTATAAAGCTAATAAGATGACCTGTAAAACAAAATGATAAGCAAATTGTCAATTTTTGACAAAATTCACGATATTAGGGGAGGCGGATACCTTAACCACCCTAGACGATAACTATTCAATAAAAGGAAAGAACGAGAGGATACAGAACTAAGCCACAATCAACGCAGCAAAATGAATTCATTGAAAGGCTCTACGCGAACTCCAATATCTATTCAATAACTCCTTTGAAATTTATAAACATTTAATGAGAGTCACACTCCTTTCGTACATCAAGATCTGTGAATCGGGTAATTGAATTTGTGGTTTGAAGTAGTGGGTGGCGAAAATGCCATTTTCATCTCATGGGCCATTTGTGTACCGGAAGGGATCAATAAAATTATCTTATTTTCTCGAATCTAGGCCGCCTCTTAAATCTAAGCCGCACCCGAAATTCACAAAATGCTTTTCGGCAAAAATGTTGTCATCGATTCTAAGCCGAACCCCATTCTCTACACGTTTCTGAGAAAAAATTAAAAAAATATATAAAAGTTTCATCAATATCCGATACTTAAAAAAACTTTTTATAAAAAGTTTAGTGAGAAAAATAATAAGTTTTAAAAATTTATTTATTTTACCAGAAGTAAAAACTTTTAAAAACATGCATAAACCTATAATTACTCTAACCATCAGTATCATGTTTCGAAAAAGATTCAATACTCCCATTTTATCAGGTGACTTCGGAATAGGTGACAGTGTCGGCTATTTTCCAACACAGTGTCGCTTTCCGTACCATCCAATGTATTTGTTAAACAACTTTTTTAAAAAAGAGTGTGTTATATATAGAATATAATGTAAAATAATTATTATAGACATTTGAACATTTACAAGCAAAACTAATATGATTTTGTTTACCCCATAGACGTATATTTGTTTCCTCTCCAAATAATTAGTGGCCGCTGCTCTTTTCCTGTTTTTTTTTCAATTAAAATTGCCTACCTTTTCATACTTGCGTTGTAATGAACTCGTCTTGATACTATTATCGATATTTTTCATGGATACACAAACATTTTCCTAAATGCAAGCAGGCAACGATGCTTAGGATAGACTGAATACTGGAAAAAAACCAAGTAATGGTATAAATCATGGATACAAGTGGCTAGAATGGACAGTTAAATTTTTGATTTTGAAAGGTGCAGGAACTCAATTTCCCCCATCCAACAAATGTTTTGAGAGTTCGATTTTTAAGACGC
>BMAV01000431.1:0-11213 GCA_019973955.1 Trichonephila inaurata madagascariensis
GAAAGATTTTTTACCCCTTTTTTTAAATACATCCCTTAATCATTGATTCAAAACTTTGTGCATCTTTAATATGTTATCAAATTTCAAATAAAAATTT
Source organism: Trichonephila inaurata madagascariensis (assembly GCA_019973955.1). Taxonomy (NCBI): domain Eukaryota; kingdom Metazoa; phylum Arthropoda; class Arachnida; order Araneae; family Nephilidae; genus Trichonephila; species Trichonephila inaurata. The sequence goes on from BMAV01000431.1 coordinate 98, forward strand.
ATTTTATTTTGAATATTAATTGATAGAAAAAAATTAAAGAAACAAATTATGTTATGAATTTAAAATTATTGCAAAAAAATAAAGATAAGGACAGTAGAATATTCTGTTTAGCTTATTTTAAAAGTAGAAAATATATAATAAACAGATATTTGATTCAGATGCATTAAATGTCTTAAAGACGTGGATGTAGTCTATAGAGGATCTTTAAAAGTCAAAAATATTTGTATATTTCAGGAAATAGTTATTTTAAGCACTTGCTACACTTCACAAAAAAATGGCAGATAATTCTCAGTGACGTTGTTCCACTAAATCCCAGAGTATTTACGAGAGATGCTAGATATTCTCCAATATATTCAATTCCAAAGCGTTTCTGTTAGTGATGAAACAATTAGTTTTTACAATATATATAAATTTGAAATAACTTCATATTTATTTTTAAATAATTATAAAATAAAGTATGCAAAGGAAACTATAGGATATAAATTTTTTCCTAGTTGTTGCTAATGCATATACTTTAAAACTACTATATACATTTTTATGTTTAATTAAGTAAGCAAACTTTGTAATAGAGAAAAAAAATTTTCTTGATGACATTTTTTCTCTTTATCCGTAGGTGTCTGTTAGGTACAGTAGTTGCTCTAAGTTTGTTATTGGCTGTCGTAGTTGTGGCTGCCATTCAAGTGGCACTTTTTAGTCCTAAGAATCTTCCTGATGGGACGACTTCGATAATTCACAGAGAGACATCGGCAGCATTTGAGGATGCACTTGTCGTTAGGACAAACTGTGGAGAATATATTGGTACCATTGAAGATGGAGCATTTGTATTTAAGGTAAGATATTTTCTAGAAAGATACGAATCAAGTATAAAAGCCAAAAAATCTGGAGAATTCGGACAAAATATTCATATACATATAGCTTATGCTTCAACAAACATGATACTTTTCCTAAATAAAAACTGGCTTTTTACTATATATATATATATATATATTTTAAAAATGGGATCTAATGGGTATTATTTTTATCTCCTTAAATGCTATTTAAAATCAAATGTTTCTTCTTCACCTATATTGATTCAATTGAAGAAAGTCTATGAAAATATTATTGCACGTATCGCTTTAGGTATTTTTTAAAAATATAACATGTGTGATGATGAATGGGAATTGTTTGAACACATAAATAAATAAACTTAAGCAAATAAACTATTTAGCTTGAAGAAGAAATGTGATTAAAATTATGAGTTTCAATTTGCGTATACATTTATATTATATTTATATCCCTTTAAGACCCGAATTATTTTTATCTTAAAATATTAAATTCTTCTGGTTATTAATATAATATGGACCCCAATGACATTGGGAAAAATAATAAAAAAAATCATGCTCCCCCTGGAATGTAGACGGTAACCGTACAATCGTGCGGGTTGGGCGTTATCTGTGAAACAGGTCACCCATGAAATTTTACGAAATATATATTTTTAGCTCTAAGTTCATATAAGAAACAATCTTAATTCAACTAAAATTGTTACAAATAAGGAAATTATTCATGAAAATTAACTCTTTTATTAATTCATTATTTATTTACTGCAAATATCTTTTGTTTTATTTTGACAAGTATAAATAACCATTGTATTTTTCACAACATGTTTTCGAACTACTTTCGTAGTTTTCAAATCTGCACTTGCAAGGTCTTCAAATGTCATCAACACATCAAAATGACTATACATGTCAAGCCTTTTATCTTGGATTGGTCAGGATAAAAGACATGGCATTTATAGTAGGTAGATTATAACGCTTCGATCTTTTTGCGAGTGGAACTACAACACTGTTATCTTCATCATCAGTTTAAAAATACTTTTAAATTTATTGGGTGGAGATGCTGAAAACCCTTAAACCATTCAAAACAAAATTTTTTTGAGATACCCCCCATTTTGATTTAAAAGGGGAATTTTTTTTTGATCTGCATCTTGTTTGCCAGAAACCAAAAATTTTTCAACAGCTAAATCAATGAAAAATAATGTGTTCGAGATTTTATGGTAAAAATACCCAAAATTTTTTTTCCATTTCAAAAAAAAATTCCCTGTTTTTTTGAACTTAATCTCCCTTCCCAGTATACTTGATTCTTGTTTTGGGTTCGCAGTATTGTCATCACCCCGGGAAAACCACTAAAGTTCTGATAAATTTCCCAGTCTGTTTTTTTCATCAATTCAAAATTTTTATGTGAAAAATTTCCCCCTTTTAGAAAATTAAAAAATTTTTTTGGGTTTAAAAATTTAAACACGGTATCTCATAAAAAAAATAAAAAAATGTATAAAAATTTTTTTTTTAAAATATATATATATATATATATATATATATATATATATAATATATATATATTAAAATACATAAACCCACCATACTAAACTACCAAAAAACCCCCAGATTTTTTTTTGGGGGGAAAAAGAGATAGGGATGCATATATCTGTAGAGGGATAAAATTGCCATACTCCTCAACAAATGTATAGAAAAAAAAAATTTAAATTTCCCCAAAAAGAGAGAAAAAAAAATGGGGACTCACCCCGGGCGGACACTAAAAAAAATTTGGTTTTAAATTATAAAACTATATATTTCTTTTTTCGAGGCTTTTTTAAAAATTATTGAAACGGAAAAGAAATTCCCCGTGGTAAATTTACCTTTAAAATGCAGTGACTCAAGTAAACCCCCACCCCGGGTTAATCATGCGGGAAAAACAAAATCCCAAAACCCTGGGAAGCCACATTAAATAGAGTAGTTAATATTTTTTTCAAAATTTTCCAAAAACAAATTTTAATACAAAAATTTGTGGAAGCAAAATTTGAAATATAAATTTATTATTACCTTTTACGAAGATAAAAAAAAAAACGTTTTCCTTTTTTTTGAAAAACCAAAATTTTGATTTTGGCCCTGAAAGTAAAAAAATGGACTAAAACACCGTCTGTTGATGAAAAATGATACTTTTTCAATTTTACCTATTGAAACACGCTCAATCGTTTTTAAATTTTGGAATTTTTACATACGACTACCCGGGGAAATGTATAAAAAAATGTTTTTAAACCCCCTTTTTGGGGGTTTTTTCTTTAAAGGATTCTGCTTTTTCCGTTTGTTTGGATAAATTTTATCTTAACGTTTTATTTTATACTTTAAAAAACTAAGCCCTTGAATAAATTTTTAAATAAAAACCCATACAAATTTTGCGTATTAGTACAAAAAGATTAGTACGACTTTTTATATAAAAAAAGTTTTTTAAATAACATTTAAATTTAAATTTTTCATCGCCAAAAATTTTTCCTATATTAGAATCAAATGGGAAATTCTTTTCCGGGGGAAAGATGTTGTTTTTCAGCCAAAACATTTTGCAATAAATTTACTATTTGAACAGAAGGGTCCGTTCTTATATATTTTTTTTATTTTTTCAGAATGGGGCCCAAAAACTAAAAAATAACATTTATAAATACCAAGTAAAAGTTTGGGATAATTATTGATAAAAAACCCTTTCTATAAACAAACCTTTTGATTTGTTTTTAAAATTTCAAGGGGGGGTTTACCTTAAAAAACCGGGGCCAAATTTTTTTAAAATTGGGGACGGGTGTCAAAACCCAAAAGGGATCTTAGTGATCTTTTTTCCCTTTTTCCCGGGGTTTTTCCAAAACTTTGGGTTAAACACGGGGGTCCCCCGAACCTGGGGGACCCCAGTGATCCTTCTTTTTCGACCCTCCATCTTGTCATCCAAATTTTTCCTTTTTTTTTCCCCCTCCAGACCACAGACCCAGGGAAAGTTTTAAGGGCAAATATAAACCAAAAACCCGCTCATGCCTATAAAAAAAACCCTCAACTCAACTCAACTCTACCTTAAAAAAATGTAAAAAATTTATTTCGGGGTTTTTGGTTAAAATCCCCCGTCAAAAAAATTTAAAATAAATAGGTAATTATTAAATTGCTCCCCATTTTTCCCTTGTACAAAAAAAAAACTAAATTGTAAATTAAAAAGTAAGTTATTAATTGTAAAAAAAAATTTTGTGTTTTTTGATCGGTGATGGCTTATTAACATTTAAAAAGTCCGTGGTGCTTTTAAAATTTCTTTTGTTTATTATGGAATTTTGACCTACATTTTCATATGAACCTGTATTTACCAAGAAAATCATCGTCCTTCCGTTGGTAGGGTGTGGTATTGGGGAGAGGGGGTGCCAGCTCAGGTGTTGCCCACGTCATTGGCCTGGTTCAAAATTACGGGGTCCGTCACCAAAAGCCCTGGGCAGCTGAACAGTGGACGTTAAAATAATAAAGAATAAACCCAAAAAAAAATTATAATGTTCATCTCCCACTTATCTCTTAGAAAAATTATATCAGAAAAAAACCCACAAATTATAATCTAAAAAGGAATGAAACTTTTTTTTGCAAAAGGTAATCCCAACTGCATTTAAGATTTAAAAAATATTTTTTGGCAATCCGATTTTTAAAAGACCTGGCAGAAATATTTGTTGCTCCGGAAAAAAAAAAGAAAGCAGCTATCAAATTCAAGTCCTTTATGGAAAATTTTTTTAAAGCTCTCCGTAACAAAGATGTGCTCTTCTTATCAACTTTTCCTTTTCCCAAGCTCTTTTTTCTTTTCCTTCATTAAAATTTTGATTTTTTTTTTTTTATTTTTTTCGTTTCGGTAGAAAAGTTAGTTTCCTGACCTCCTTTACGCTTCTAGTCGACAATGATCGATTTCTATTCTGTTCGAAAGCTTTAGAACATTTCTGGTGTCGTCAGCTTACACTTCAATAAAGCCGCGAATTAGAATGAAGTGAATGTTACGTCTCAATACAAAAGCGCTGACTATGTTAATATGTGTGCAATTAGTAAAGTTTCTTCTCTAATTAATTTGAGGTTTTGAAGGGAAAAAAAGTATTATAGATATCTGCATTTTGAAGGGGAAAAAAAAAAAATCGAAGTTAATTTTTTGTTTTTTGCCATTTTAAAGGGTTCTGTAATAGTTTTTGGTTTTTACTTTGCAGGGTTTAACTTGTGCAGTTGTATGAGAACTATTTTATATAAAAAATAATATTATTTAATTTAGAGAGAGAAGATACACATTATTTTAGTAATAATTATCTAATAGCATTTAATATACCAAGAGAAATTGTGTGTGTGTGTGTTTCATATTTTTTTTTAATTCAATATGAATCTGATGTATTTAAAGTGACTTTCGATAGGCCCATAAAATGCGCATTTTTTAATATTTGTGTTATTATGGTCATTAATATTTATAACAGAGTATGCATAGGATTTTTCAGTTCAATACCTACGTTTCTAATCATATCCAAAGGTTATAGTGTTTTAATATATCATATGAGGCAACAAAAAATATAGTTGTCATTTTTAGTAAAAAAATTTTAGAGATCTTTCCTTAAATTATACAATTCTGGGGAATCGTTTACCCCATATTACTTTTTTTTTGTTTGTATTGATCATAAATTCCAAACTGTTCAATTTAATTTAAATTATAATTCTCTTAACTATAAACACGTATATAAAACGCAGCATAATTGACTTTTTTTATATTATTTTTGTGGGCACAAAAAGCGCTATAAAGTGCAGTTTTGGAGAACGAAAATTTCTTTCAAAAGATCCCTTTTTTAAAATTTTCTTTGTCTAGTTTAACCCTTGTAGATGTCCGTTGGTCAGGCACATATTCGTGTCTAAGATTCGATGAATTATAATAAAAAGGGTTTAAAATAATTTTAATTTTTAATTAGCCGATGCTTTCTAAAGAATGAAAAAAATAAGTGATGGGGGTAATATGGAAAGGGTAACCCAAAAAAGGATGTGAAATAAATTTAAAAAAAAAAATGCTCCCCCCCATTTAAAAAAACCAGAACAAAATTCATATAATAGGGTGGACTGACCTTCTCTTTCCCCTTAGACATACACTAGCTAGAAAAAGTCTGCGTTCACGTACTTTATTGTTTGTATGAACAACGGAAAAAAATTTAAAACCTGGAATTTGAAAAAGAAAATTAAACTATATTTTTATTTAGTTTATTTTAAGTATTCATAATAGCAAAAGTAAATTTGGTTTGCCTTCATAGCGAATCCTACGCTCTAGCAAATCTCATAGGTGTACTTTAGGAAACGGATCAGAGGAGCGGAGGCATGTGCATTTAAATTTTTGGGGATTATAAAAGTTTAAAATTTTTTTGGTGAGCAGGGTCGTTGCCATGTTGAAAACAAAAACGATGATTCTAAGCCAAATTTTGGGTGCCATTTTCCTTTTAAATTTTTTAAAGGACATCAAGGTATAATCATATTTGTTCATAATTGATTCAATATATCCCTTCCAACACATTGCTCCCCTCCCCCTCCCTATGACCCCACCCCCATCAAACTTTTCCTTTGGGTACTAAAAGCTCTTTTTCAACGTTTATCGGGGTTTTCTCCCCCTATTTTAGACCTTTATGCCGAAGATGCAAAATTTGTCTCATCAGAGAATATCTTTCCCCCAGAACACAGGAGGCAAAAGCCTCTTTTAAAAAACTATCCTTAAGCCAGTTGGTCATTGATATATAAGGGTTTCTGAGAGCCACTCGGCACGGTAGCTGGCCTTTTCAAATTTTTTTGCGGGAAAAAAACGTGTTTTTTTTAAACCTCGTGAATGTTCTTTCATGTAAATTGCAGTTAAACGGGGTTTCCCCATCTTCGTTTTTCTCGTTTTTTGGAGTTTGATGAACATTTTGGGTCTTAAGCTCTTGTAGATTTAGAGTTATAAATAGCACGTTGGATAGATTAATACTGCTGTCCGATGGATATGGCTATATCCCGACGACTTTACACATTTTCATAGTGATTTTACGCTTACTAATACTAATTTCCTTCCTTTTACTTTCCAAGTCCTTGGGTTGCTTCATATCTCACAAAAACGTTAAAATTATTGCGTCATAATTTCCTTAAGCCTTCCTTATTTGATAACTGAATGAAAAAATCTCTGTTAACTTATAACTCATGTTGAAAAAAAAATTCCAGGAATCAAGAATATTCAAATAGTAAACGCAAGCATTTTCTGCCAACTATTTGTGCGCTTTGCTACAAAACTCAGTTTATCTTAAGTAGTTTTAATTCAAAATTAACGCGAATTCATTCATTGTCAATATTTAAATAATAGTAAAAAAAAATCATGAAATTTTGTTAGTAAAAATTTTAAATTCTATTAAATTTTACCCGTTATGTTTCTTTTTGGGTGAAACACTATGTCTAGCAAGTGTATGTTAGAACCCGGGACCTTAAAGTTCGACACTTTGCAAAACTTGCCTTGCCGTGGCTGCAGCATGAACACGGATATTTCCTTATAAGATGCAATTTTGCATTCTAGATTGTAAAATATCTGAACGGGCTCCCTTACACTATATTCATAATGACGAGTGTTTATTATACCAGTAATGACGACCAAATTAATCATGTCTAAATGATTTTCAATTAAATAAATAACACATATTTTGGACCAGTGTAGAAATCAAAATCTCACATTTAGAAAATCTTTGTAACATCAATAGATAGCCTGTTAAATATGTTGCCCTAACAGCTTTCAAAAGAATCGAGACTCATCTGTGAACACCATTAACGTGTCCAGTTTTAGTAATCAAGCTATCATTTTATTGGCATTAAAAGTCTGAGCTTTAGGGAAACAAATACATAAAATGTGACAGTAATAAAAATTCTTGATTTTACCGTGTAACTAATCTGTGGACTATCATAATAATAAAATCAGTTGTTCTGGAAATTTAGAGATATGAAGTTCCCATTCTAAAGATACCATTTATCCGAGTTCTCTCAACGTCCGACATGTGAGTCTATGGATCTCTTCTACGCCATGGTACGCTTAATGAATAAAAGCATTTTCGAAAAATAACGTAGTTTGCCAAATAAAAATAAAATAGCATGATTAATCCATATAGAAAACCATAAACCTTACAGAATATTGTGCGGATTTAAATAAACCATGACCTTGCCTTTTCGTACGGAGAAAACTTACACCCAAATTTAGGTAATTTTCAATATATATGAGTGAAAACACTTGCAATATTTTAAACAAATTGATTTTTAAACAGTAGCAGTATTAAATACGTGTTTACTATTTAAATGGCCCCAGTGTTTTAATATCCAATCACCATTCATTAGAAGAACACCCAAATTGATTTCTTTACAAAAAGTAAATGAGCAGTTAATAGTCCCATAAAGTTTATAACGTAAATAGGTATTTTGTATTCTTGCATTCGGAATACACAAAGATTTAACTTAGTTAACTGAGGAACTTGTGAAAATTTCGGTGATTAACAGTTCTTACAACAAAAGTGTGATGATGGGACAGTTTATGGACGCATATTGTGTTTGACATTTGAATAGTAACTTAAGTTCAGATCCGTGTTAAAGGGAATAAACTCTCCAATTATGTACAATTTTAGTAATTTTTTTATGTTCATCGTAAATCATTATTGCTTCTTGAACTAATTACTAGTATAATAATAATTTCACCCTAATTGAAAACAGGAACTATAGTTTTCAAATATTAGAATTTGATAGATTTCCGTTTGGAGATAGATGACTCAGCTCAACCCACTAGGAATTCGGCACCTCTGTCCTATTCAGAACTGCACTCTGCCTCCTGATCATCTCTGGTTTGAGGCTAAATGCCTTGATGATTCTCTCTCCCTTCAATGCAGAAGGCAGGGCAAAATTATTCAAAATCGCTGAGTGCTCCCCCGTTTGTTGGGGGGTGGAAAAAAAGTTCCCCCTTTGGGGCGGCGGGCACCCGCAGAATAATTCTTGCTGCCTGGGACCAAAACAAGATCAGAAATTCTCATTCCCCTATTGGACTTTTTTGAGACGTAGTGAAATAAATGGACTTGGTCTGCTTAGTAGACATGGATATGACAAAACAAAACTATTTCGTTTGCCATTACTTTATGTGATCTTTTTAATGTATTCCCCAAATTAGATATAATTTTTGGTGAACCGATCAACGTTTCGGACACCACTTTTCAATATTAAATTTCGCATAAGTCTGTATTAATAAGAAAAAAAATGACTTATTTAGACTCTAATCCTCCGACCAGTACTGAGCTACGCCTCAACTAATTTGAAGAAATGCAACAAAAACCCATTTAAACAATTTAGAAAGAGTACAAATTATAATTATTCGACATATTCTTATCACCCTTTTTGGGTTTTTCCTGGAAAAAAAGATTTTTAAAACCTCCGACAAGTTATTAAGGCAAACTTAAAATGTTTCAATCAAGGAACTCAACAAATTTTTGTCATCAGTAAAATTTAAAGTGACGGGAATTTAAAATTTTCCCTGGCCAGAAAATTTGCTTGCCCTGAACTCTGCAAACCTTTTTCATCATTTCTTTCCATTTTAAAACCAATATTTGTTGTATTAAGATTTAACCCTTTAACTGTCTAGGAAAAGAAACTAAGTTTACCTCCCAGTGCCACCATTTATCCCTCGAGCGCACGTTGTTAAGCGGTTTATATAAGGGAAAAGAAAGTAAGTGAGATTTCCACCTAAAATTTGTTTACTTTAACATTAGAAAAAGAAAAGAGATTGATAAAATAATAAAAAGAAAATCAAAAACTTAATATCTAGGGTTAAAATATAATGAAAAATAAATTATAACATTTTTAATCCATTCTGTGATATATCCTAAAACATGGCTGGACAAATAAACCATTATCACATCTAGTGCATTCTTACAAAAAATTAAAGTTCCATTACATAAGGTAAGTGAAAATGACAGCAAATGAAGAATAGAAAAAAAGCACACTGAAAAGAAAAACAGTAAAAACTGCTTAGTCATGAATTTCATCGGTCCTGGAATATACTCTCTTTAAAATTATTTTCCCACTTCTTTTCCGAAATAAGTAAATTCTTTTGCACTATCAATGTCATGTCATTATTTTCCAAAACCGTGGGACTAGTTTTAAACAGAACAGTACAATACTAAAAGTCCTCCTTTGGCAGGACGAGTATGCCAGGACTAAAACATCGGTCAGAAGACGTGTATCCGTCCGGTGCATTAGGGTTTTTATTATCCGTTTTTTTTTTTTAACATATTTCGTTTTTTTTTTTTGTTTTAAATTTTAAATGCACATTTTCTTGTCACCTTTTTTTGGCATATATATATATAGTATAATGAAATAGATAAACTAGATTTTCTCTAGATAAACGTTCTTTAATATTTAAGTTTCAATATAAAATTCTTAAAAAACGCCCTATTTCTCCAAATTTTTCAAAGGTTATTTTCTTCTAATTTAAATCATTTAAATTAACACTGTGTCAGTCACTTTTAAAGCCACTTTAAAAGCAAAAAAGGAAAATTTAAGGGTGACAGCACTAAGTTCTCCATGAACTATCTTCAACGGTCATTTTATATGTCCGACATTTGTCATACTTTTAGTTTGTTTTTTTTTCGTTGTGAAACTTTTTTCACAGGAGGATAAAATTTACTTTTTAAAGTTCATTTTCCCCCCACCCAAAGTCCTGGTTTTAAATTAAAATTGTTATTTTTTAAATTTTCATTTATGATTTTTTTTGGCATCTGAGCTACACTTCATTTTCTTTTTACAACAGACAGTAATTTTTAAACCTTATTAAAATGATTTTTGCTATTGTGTTTAACTTGTTTAGAAGTGTTTAATTTTACATACATAATACAATTATAATGGTTGCGTCATCTAAATATTTTCGGTTTCCTTGCAAAACAAATTTATATATGTCTGTATATGTCATTTATTTGTATTCTTTTTAAATGAAATCTTTGAAATATATACATTTATAATTTTACTTTTTGGGGAAAAAATTTAAAATGATTTAATTATCATTCACTGTAACAGAGGACCAATATTTATCATCCCGGCTAAATCAACGCAAAAGTCTGTAATATGACGTCATCTTTCTTTTACAAAGGTGGAGCAGGATGGGTCCGGGGAAATTGATCCATCTGAAGATGCAATTAAGTTCGGGAAGTGGCACGATCTACGTTTTGGTTTAAAAGGAGGTATGAAAAATCTTTAAATGAGCGGAAAAAGTTTTATTGCTTATTCCCGACCAGATCCAAATACGC
>BMAV01000432.1:0-36865 GCA_019973955.1 Trichonephila inaurata madagascariensis
TAGTACACTAAATTATATATGAATTAAATAATAATAAGTAATTTTATCTAATATTAGAATATGGAGGTAACTATAATTAGGAAATATGTAAATTTATAGTAATAAACTATTAATAATCTAAGAATTTTTAACCCTTACTATTTCGAATAGCTTTATTCATATAACTATCAATAAAATTAATTGGGTATTTCTGATTTAAGCAATATTTAGTAAAATGTTTATAGTTATTTATTATTTCTGATTTTTTTGACACTAATACTTTGTCTGGATTGTTGTAACAAATCACGTCTGGTTTGGCTAGTGTGGTTGAAAAACTTTTGTCATTGTTTTAACAGTTACATTGTTCCAACAGTGGAGATGAATCTAAGTCGGCGTCGAAAACCGGGAAATAATTTAATGAATGACTTAATATTTGAAAAACCAGTATTAACATCAAGTGTCATCCACTACAAGTTTAAAAAAATGTATTTGAACTTGAATGGATGAATGGAAAATATTTTATTAACGATTAAAAATTCAAACAAGATTTTAATATATAAATAAATAAATATAGGAACAGAGTGAGAGCTAATAGAGGGAATTAAAAAACATTGTGTTGACAAAAACAATTCAAAATTTTTTTTAATCTTTCAGTTGATAACTTGTTAAAATACAATTCTCCCACGCATTAATTTTTTATCTATTTATCGTCATTAATTGTCTGCCACTTCTAATTACTGGAACTAAAAATAAAAGTATCAGCGCTGCTTTACACCATTATTCCCCAGAAGCCCATTGAGCTTTAATCACCATTTATGTAAGCCCCGACCGCCGACTTATCATCCTCGCAATCCATCTTAATTGGCTTCCTCTAGCGTAAGAGAATTAAAAATGGTCTTTGTAATTACGTGTACGTATTGGTAGACATTAAGAATTCTAGTTCTGTGAAGGGTGGTAATTGGTAATTATGCAGAAAGCCTGAAAGGAGCGATAACTGCGCATAATGGGGAATGGGAGCAGGATTTGAAAAGTAATCAAATAGCGAACGAAGTTTCTAAACAAATGAAAGTTTTATATGAGAAAGAGTCATTTAATTTACTTGCTTTCTATTATTTTAGTATTTTATTTTAGTTATTATTTGCTCTTTCTCTATAGTTTTTTTAACAGAAAAAAGTAATAGAAATATATATATATATACAGTCGAACGTCCATATAACGAACTTCTATATTGCGAATTTTTTCCTGGAACCTTGAACATTTTCACGATTTTCTTCATAAAATAACCTCTCTATAGCGAAGTGCATTTTCTATGTAACGAACTTTTTCTTTTGTGATTCAACTTTTGTTCTCCATTTTTTAAAAGTATTTCTGAAAAAATTTCAAGTTATTCTCTCTTTTTTATGGTGGTCATAAATCTTGAACAGGTTTTATTAGATCCTAACTCGCCGAAAGCAATAGAGTTCTGGCCGGTTCATCCAAGAAGTGCAACCTTTAACCCCCATTGCCCAGTTAAATAGAAACATCTTCGATATCCTCTTTCACCCTCAATTAAGTTGTCCCGTGTCCCCGTGTTCTAGTTATAGAATAATGTATAATTAATATTACTTGTATGTTTTAAATTATAAAATGTCTTTATATAAAATTTATTAATTTTAGTATAAAATTATTTTCTTTATATTGAAAATACAGTGAATTCTTCGACATTCTTTTTTCTTGTTTTCCTTGCAGTTTTTCTTTTTTGATGGATAAGATATATAAAATAAACATATAGTAATTTTAAAAAAACGTTTGAATAATTACTTTTTTTAATATATAGTGTTTATGAGTTTAAAATGTGTTTTATGTAGTTTATATATATTAAAAGATGAACCTCTATAAAACGAATTTTGCATATAACGTACTTTTTTCCGGGATTTAGCGACTTCGTTATATAGAGGTTCGACTGTATTTCTAAAATAAAACACTCGTAAATTCCTACACTTATATGCAAGAATTACAAACGAGACTGTTTTTTCAATGTTACGTTCTTCGAAGAAAATTATACAGCATGGTCCCCAGAACGTAAGAACATGAGGAAAGTAAATAAAACGTCCCAGAAAAAGAAATCGAAAGGCTAAATAGAAACTACTGAAAAAATTAACTTCAAACAAAATTGGAAAGAAGACCGGAACGTCATAGTGACAAGAAAACTCCGGCTTTAGCAGAAAATATGATCAGTTCTGCTGAGTATAGGATTTACGTCGTATGTCGAAGCCAAATTCTAGGTTTTCAAAGAGCAATTGAGATATTGCTTCCCATTCCTCTTGAGATTTGATCCGAACAAGATTGTTGCTTTAGAGAACAGCCTCTTTTCTTTAAAGAATATTCAACGTATTCGATTGGAGTTAGATTTAAAACCCTTTTCCATGCATGCTTCCTTTCATTCATGCTTCAATATCTTCCTCTCTCAACAATTCTTCGACAGCCATTATACGAGGATGTGCCACGTAATCGTTCATGAAGAGGAATATCGGACGGTTGATTGATTGATTGATTATTAACGTCGCACTGTTTAGCTACACGAGGCTTTTGGCGACGGACCACGTAATTTTGAACCATGGTCAAGTGACGTGGACGACAACTGAGCTGGAAATCCCTCTCCTAACTACCACACCACACCAACCGGAGGACGTTTCAGCTCTCGACAGATTTAACGTGCATCGCTGCCCTACACGGCGGGTCTTTGGTGGTATTGGGCTCGAAGTCGTGACAAGGTAAGCCACGGTCCGATACCTATACCACTCGGCTACCGCGGCCACAAAGAATATTGGACGGACAGAACCTCTAAAATGACGTCCTAACTTTCCTTCTTGTAAAACGTGAAATCCAGTACAAGTACCAGGAAGGATATTTTTCCAAATAAGAGCTCCACTCCTCCAAGACAGTCCCTTTCAATGATGTTAGAAACTTTATTGCGGGTTTTTAGGCTTTCTCTAGAGGTGTATGCTTCAAAATCAGTTTAAACACGCTCTCCTCCCTAAAGGATATCCGACCCCATTTCTGATCTCTGTCTAGTTTTTGTTTTACCAGCACGAGAAACTGACATTTCTGATGAGCAGGCATGTCGTAATAGTCTTTGTGCAAAGAAGACCACCATTATGTAATTTCCTAGCTATAATAAAACACGATATTTGTCATCCAGTAACTAGTAGCAAGTGTATTTAATTTTTCCCACAGTCTGCCGTCTGTCATTGTTAACAGTTGTTAAAATGTAAGAAAACTTACATAATTTACATATATATATATACATACATACTATACCGAGTGTTTCAAAAGTCACGCACATCCATATGGTAATCATTGTTGTTTAAAAAACAGAAGGGTTGGTTGAGATTTCTTTCACTAGATGGCAACAGGGACCCTATCATAAGAAGTTTGAACGTATCAGGCATCAGTTTCAAAATACTTGTCAGTTGTAGTCAGTTGAGCACAACGGAGGTGCATGATATTTTCCCAAGAACAAATAGCTATCGTGGAATTTTATTTCGCTATAAAATCTCATTGCCGTGTGATAAATGCATTTCAGCAGAAATATCCAGGTGAAATAGCACCAAATGCATCAATGGTAACACTTTTAGTACAACGGTTACGTGACACAGGATCGGTTGCAGACAGGAAGTGATCGGGTAGAGCGTTCATAATGAAAACGAAAGTGGCAGATGTGGAGCCGCTTTACAAAGAAGTTTATTGAAAAAACCTTGCGTCTACATAAACATCATTACAAAATTCATATCCTTGCTGAAAGTGATGAAAGGTACGCTTGGTTGCAGCAAGACGGCGCAATTTATCACACATCACGGGACAGTATGGAAGTATTAGCTGATTTTTTCGATGATTATGTCATTTCCAAAAGAGTTTGATTGTGTGTCCAGGAAAACGGACATCATTTTGAACATTTACTGTTATTTTACCAAGTCTGACACCTGACAATAAAGACAGCCGTTCAACCTTTGTTCGTCCTTTGTTCTGTTTGTTAACATAATTCATCTGTCTTTAAAACTCAACCACAAAAGTTGATGTGCGTGACTTTTGAAACACCCGGTAGTTTATGTTGATAAAGTGCCAGTAAATTTTGCCTTCATATGTAAATACTATTATAGTTTAATGTTCAACAAATATTTTGACAATAATACAGCTTTTATTAAGTCATCTGTTTCTGAAAAATAAAAAATCGCTTTTTGGGTTTTTAAAAAAATTTTAAAATACAAATTAATAATTTTAAATTTCTACACGTTTCTTACTCCTAAATTTCATAAAGACCGAGTAAAGTTTAGGACATTACTAATGAATTTAATACATATATCAGAAAATCAGGCAAATTCTCCATGAAGTATTACAAGATACAATAAATAATCTTAAATTCACAGTCATACTTAAAAATAGTAAAGAACTTATTGAAAAAATGAAGGATAAAAAGATTTCTTCAGTCTATAGTTTAGATTTTGAAGATCTTTTTAACTCTATTAATATTGATGATATGATTAATATGCTTGTACAATTACATAAAAATAATTTATTTAAAAATGTTAATTATGATAGATTTAACTTCTACTTAGGTTTGTACTTAAAGATAACTACAGTTGAACTTGTTTTTGTGCGGTTGATCAAAACCGCATAAAAATAACAGCACAAAAAAAAAATATTCGAAAATTTCATTAATTCTTACATATAGCAAGCCCCCCAATTCGTCGAAATACAGCAGAATTTTTTTATGTGGTCGCACAAAAATAAATTCGCATGAAAAAGGACCGCACAAAAACAGGTTCTACTGTATATATATTATAATGGTAACTATTATTAACAGATTAAAGGTTTGCCACAAGGTGGCCCAGCTAGCAACTGTCTTGCCAGTTTATACTTACATTATTCTGAAAATAGTTTCATTAATAATCCTGAATATTACATTTTACGTTTTATAAATGACAATCAATTTTGGCAAGCAAGACAATTTAAAACCTAAAATTAATTTTTATCCACAATTTCTAAATTTAATACAGACAAATAGTGACAACAATGAAGCCAATTTTCTTGACATACATATCAAATTAAAAGCTTAAGTTATAGTTACTAATATTTATGATAAAAGAGAAGAATTTTTAATTTCAATATTGTAGAAGATCCTCATTGGGAGAGTAATGTAAATGTTTCTATATTCAGAAATATTGTTATTAATTATATACAACCAATCAATTTCTAGTTCCAAAAAAAATCAGAAAAAATAAATAACTATAAACATTTTACTAAATATTGCTTAATTCAGAAATACCCAGTTAATTTTATTAATAGTTATTTGAATAAAGATATTCTAAATAGTAAGGATTAAAATTCCTTAGAATAATAATAGTTTATTACTATAAATTTACATATTTCCTAATATTGTTACCTCCATATTCTAATATTAGATAAAATTACTTATTATTATTTAATTCATATATAACTCTAGTGTCACTAAAGTTATGATAGTTTGTAAGCTCTCTTTTTTATTTTTATTTCTATTATTTTCATACTCTTGTTAAGTGCTACAATTCTTCCATTTCCATGCCTTGAATTTGCATTTTAGTCCAGAATCTGGCAATAACTAATTTATTGTACTCAGATTTGCGGGCTCTGAATTTTTAAGTGTAATTTTATAGGAAAGTTATCTTTATATTGTAATGGATTTAGACATTCTATCCATTATTTTAAATAGGTTTTTGCTCAGTATTATTAATATAAAGGAGGAAGGTTGGCTGGCCACAAAACATGGTCAACCCATCGGCATTCATTGTAGCAAGGGTGCAGGTGTACGCCTGTTGTTAGCCGTAGTTTTGAGCACCATGCAGGTGACAGTGCGATTTTTCTCGGTTCTACCCGTTTTGAAGGATAACATCCTGGGGGTCAGAGGCTTCCCATCTCTCTTCCTCTTCCACCAACCTTACGAGAGAACTTGCGGCTTGATGGCTATTTAGGGTACCCCCATGCCGCGAAGGCACTATACATTTACAAACATCCATGCCTTCTCCGGGATTCGAGCCCAGGCCCTATAGTACCACAGTCAGCATCACTAGCCACTATACCGGATGGGTGGCTTGTTACATTTTGCTTGTTTATCGGAGTTCGAGAATTTTATGCAAAACAGTCACAAGAACAAGACAGTTCTTCAAGAACAATAAAAATTTTTTATCGGAAATCCAATTCTTTCAATACAGGATGCAGCAGCAATATTCAAGAATAAATCTCAGAAGGTCTATACACCTTCAACGACACTCGGACAAAGTTAACAGGTCTAAAAAACAGTATATAAGCGATCATTCACAAGCACAACCGAGCTAATCACTAGTCAAAACAATACTCACTAATCGCTGATTGAAACAAGACTGACTCGTTTCGGCAAGCATCGTTCAATTTATAGATCCGGTGGAAACTTCCAGAAATATCCATTTGCGTCATAAAGCGTGAAATTAGTGAATTTCTCCAAAAATTTCAAGAGGAATCCAAATGGTCCCGAACTCGTTAACATGGTCGCCAATGTCGCCAAATTGGTGGCCAACATGGTCTCTAAATGTGATGCCAATTTGGCTCTATCGCCAAGATCTTGCCAGGTTCCCATTGAATCACCATTATAACGTAAGGGACGGCGTTGCTTGTAAATATTACAATTTTAACATAAAATATATATAACGTAGAGTATAATATAAATGCTTTACACATTCAAATACAAATTATCTGCACTATTTGCACAAAATTCCTAACAATATCTTACCTTCGTAAGCCGATTTGAAAATAATATTTTTTAAATCTTACCTTGTATATATATAATTTCTTGATAGGTATATGCTTCGTTTCTTTTATATACCTTTGTATTTTAAAACTATGCAAATTTTGCTCAACAAAGACTCGGGGGACTATTTGCAGCTCTAAATATTTAGGATGAGTTCAGTCTCCTTGGGCATTCTCCCAAACAGACTTTTCAGTTTCGCAATGGTGGATTCATGTGTGAGCTGAAATAAAAATCACATTAAGTCCAAATACTATTTACCTATCGACTGGAAAGTATTGTCTGGTTTTTTGCAATGAAAAATCCTACAGAATATACAACTGAAAATGAAGTCAATTTTTTCTGTATTTTAAGACAATTACTAGGCAACCATTTTTTGTCTCGAAACCTTCAAATTAATTTTTATTACAGTGTTGATGTTTTGATATGGCTATATATGTGAATGACTATTAATTTGAATTTTTAAATATTTGACTCTTTCGGAACCGTGATTTTGCGTGTAAATGGATAAAGTTTATGATATTTAGCATAACTTAGATGACAATGTATATCAAATTGTTTTAAGGACATTATAACAAAAATTATTTAATACAATATTTGGTGTCAAAAAACTTAGAATAATTTTTCCAAATGTTTTTTTTAAAAATGCTTCTATTGTATTAATATTTTGCCTGTATGTAGCTCAGATCTCTGTACAGAGGCTCAACTAGAATTTTGAAAAAGCATAACTTGGGAAATCGGTTTTTTCCATGTTTTACGAAAACAGAAGGGAGAAATTTTAAGAAAATACGCCGATAATTATTTCAAATGGTTCTAACTCTGAAAATAATGTGAATGTTTCAAAAATCATTGTTGAGCCTCTGAACAGAGGTCTGAGTTATATACAGGCAGAATATTAATACAATAGAAGCATTTCTTACAAAAGGAGAACATTTGGAAAAAAGATTATTCAAAGTTAATTTTTTGTCAAAATATTGTATTTAAATAATTTTTTTTATCATAATGTCCTTAAAACAATTTTATACATGTATTCTAATCTAAGTGACACTAAATATCATGAAAATTATCCATTTATGCGCTTTTTAAAAATCATGGTTCCGAACGTAGTCGGATACCCTAAGTTTTCTAAATTACTATTTCGTCTTAATACAAATTTTTTTCCCTGATATTAAAGCTTTGAGAGATCAGAATATGAATAACAACTTGAAAAATATTGTTATAGTTATTTCATATCTCTCTCGTTACATTTAATCCTTCATATTTGTTCTTTTATCATATTTTTGATGAGGATTAATGAGTAAAATTTGAGTAAAAGTTTTAACAACTGGAATTTATATTTTAACAGCGCAACAAAATTCTTGCAGTAAGAACATTCATGTGTCATCCAATGCTAGGTATTTCATCTAATCAGCGATAAATAAAATTTAAATTATATATTAAACTCATTTTATATAAATATCCTAAAACAAATTATAATTTTATTAAAATAATTATGAATTGAAGAGTTTCACAGTGGCTCATAGATATGTTGAAATCACTTCAGGTTTGTAGAGAGTGAGTTTGAAAGTTCTGGACACAAAACCTAATATACAGTAAGGCGGGGAAAAAATCTTTCACGCAGCTTAATAGAATAAGACAACGTTTGCTCAAGTACCGCTTTTGTGTTAGGTCCACCCTCTTAAGTATGGGGAAAAAAGCTTAGCATTGACAGTAATGGCTTCCTCATTAAAATGTCGTTCCGTTCGTAAGACAATGAAGGGTAAGTGCTTTTTGAAAACTCACTACGCCGTAAGATTGACTCGCAGCTTCAGGAAGAACGTAGAATATTTTCCTATGCATTTTAATGTTTTAGATTTTAATTTCCTTGTGTATAATTCTCACGAAGAAATCAGGGGAAAAATATTTCCTGTTAAATTTTCTTGTAGGTGTGTTTGTTTTGTACAATATTCGAGAATTAATTTGTGAGGAAATAGTTTTAAGTAAAGAATAGTTTCTGACTTATAATTTCAATAAGAGTTCAAATACTAAAAATAACGATTAATAATAATCAGGATGGGTAAAAACAACAACTATATATTATAAAAAAAATTAAAAGAAAAAAATCATATAATGATAAATTAAAAATTATTAAATCTTAAAGGACCAATTAATATTTTTTCCACTTGGTTAAAAGTAGTAGTTACCATTTGGTATATGTATATTTTAAATAATAGATATTACAATTACAATAATCTACTAAAATGTATATCATTTTTTAAAACAAAATTGCAAGTACTTTTATAAATTTTCTTCATTATAATTATTTGGATTTGCGTTAAAAACGAGCATTTACACCAAACGTTTATAATAGATTGTGTCTAGTATTTTTCTCAAAATATTTTGTGTTGTGTGTATATTGCATAAATGCTCATTTAGTATTTGAACTCTTGTTGAAATATAAAAAGGGACACAAATAATAGAAATGATAATGAGTAAAATAAATAAACTAAATATGCATAAAAGAGTAAAATTAAAATAAAGAAATTTGTGTAATGATAAGTTAAACATAATTAAATCTATAAAAGCATTAATCATTATTTTTCCGCTCGCATGTAACAATAGAGATCATTTGGTATGTACTATTTTTAAATGTGTGTGATATTGCAACCGTAATATATCTACAACATGCATATCATTTTTTAAAACAAAATCCCATGTATTTTTATGAATTTACTTCGTTATAACCATTTGGATTTGCGTTAAAATCCACTTATTTATTTCCTATTAAAAATAAACCTAATTGAGTAATTTAACAAAGTTTTTAAGATTAACCTGTAAGCAAAGAGTGTTAAGATGGAAGATTTATACCTAGTGTCTATGTTCGACTGTCTCTAATATTTTTGAAATATTTTTATGAGCGTGTAGTACAGAAATGCCCTTAAATTCTCGAATTCAATTCATTTTTGTATGCTGTTATTATCTCAAAATCGAATTCATATTATAGGGAGTTTTTTTAAAAATGTTTTTGACAAAATTAATTAATCAGTCAAAATTTCTGAATTTAGGGACAAGCAAAAATATGCTTATATTAAATTACCACACATTCTTTTTTTTAAAAAAAAATGTTCGTTTTATGCTAATTTGTCAAAATTGAGAATGTAACAGTAACAATCTCTTAAGCAGTTATTTAACTATATTTTTCTTTCGCAGTTATTTGTTAATTGCTAGATGCACAACTATTTGTTTTTTAATATTTTTGGCTAGTTTCTGTGAATATTTTTAAATATAATAAGTAATTGAGAACAAAAATAACACCAAGAAATGTGTCAGTGAAACAGATACCCTCACTTATCTCTCACTCTCTTTATATATATATATATCACTCCGAATGTAGTAGGCTATAATTTTATCGTTATATTTTAATAGTTTAGCGTATTTTATTTGTAATATTTAAATTTCCCCTAATATTATTCCTTCCTTTCCCTATGGCCCAGAGTATAGGTAAACTACATGTGAAGGTTGGCTAGCCCCAAATCTTTCTTTAAATATACAATCTTGGTTTGCTTTGGAGTTTGCTTTTGTGTTAGTGTGGCTAATATTTCATACTATCTTGAATAGTTATACTTAGGTTTTATAGCTATTTGTATATATTTATGAATTGTATATATATATAATATATAATATACATGCATAAAATTCTAGTAAACCACAATATAAGAAACTTAAAATAGTTACATGAGTAAATAATGCGTAAATTGTTATGAATAAGCGCTTGACAAATTATTACAGAAAATTTAGAGTATGAGTACATATGTGAACTGAAAACGTGATATCTAATGTTTAAACATCTGAAATGTGACGCTGATGCTGCGTTTATGCCCTAACTACAGAAAATTTTAAATGCTGCAGGTGAATAAATTTTACTCTGTAATACTCGAAATAGATATATGAAACCTTGAATCTCTGTATATCATTTACTTACTTTCTAGTGAGTGAGTGAATATTAGCGTCGCATTGTTCAGCTACACGAGGGCTTTTGGCGATGGGCCTTGTAATTTTGAACCATGATCAAGTGACGAGGACGACACCTGAGCTTGCACCTCCTCTCCTAACTACCACACCACAGCAACGGGAGTACCGAGTCTTCAGTAGAACTTACTTTCATAATGTCCCAAAAATAAAAAGTTCTATTGTTTCTAAAATCAAGTAAAGATTCATCGAGTTTATTAAGTCGTACCAACTGATTTGTTTATTAACTACAATTGGAAAATTATCAAAAGAATATTTATCAACAAATTTAAACTTTGGTTATTAAACAATAATAATAAATCTAATATTTGATTATTATTTGGTTAACATTCGCAGTCAAATTCAAATTCAAAACACTACATAGAATTTTTATATAAGGAAAACATCAATTTTAATGATGTAATTAATTATTTAATCCCACTATTAAAATTCTCGCAGAAACAATCTCATGCAGAATTAACTTTAAAAGTGATATCAAATTCGCCCTTGATAAAATAGATTGGTTGATATTTTTTGAAATTTG
This sequence comes from Trichonephila inaurata madagascariensis, assembly GCA_019973955.1. Taxonomy (NCBI): domain Eukaryota; kingdom Metazoa; phylum Arthropoda; class Arachnida; order Araneae; family Nephilidae; genus Trichonephila; species Trichonephila inaurata. The sequence continues at coordinate 11,307 of BMAV01000432.1, forward strand.
AAACAAATATAATATTTATATCTATTTTCAAAGACTCGCTTATTTTTATTTTATAAGTTGTTTTATATTTTTATAAAAGCCCAATTTTATTATTAAACATTTAATCTCTGAAGATTTCCCTAAGGGTTCACTGCTTACCCCAGAATAGTGGAACATCCATGTTGATTCTTTATTGAACAAATACCAAAAATTAAATTTCGGACATTTTACATAAGCCGAAATCCATTATGAGTTATATTATGGTGAAGTGGAAACGACGAGACAGTGAAATTTCAAGAAAATGAAGTGGCAGGTCGAAAAAAATTAGTGAATATAACAATAGAACTGAAAGAGGTGGTGAAGCAAAATTGCAAGTCATTCCGTTTGAAATCATTCAAGAGTTCCAATGTTATTCAAGCTTTATAATTAACAACAAAAAAAAAAAATATTGTTTGTCAAGAGATAAAAAATTCTGCAACTTGATGGTCGTGCAGACACTCACAATCCGGACATCATCCCCAAAATGCGAAGTGTCCTTTGGAATGATGTAAAGGTCACCGTCATGGGACTGCGGAGATGTGGAAGAAAATTCTTCGGAGTGGTGAATCTCGCTTTATAATCTGGCAGTTTGATGGATACTTCTGGGTTTGGAAAATGCCAGCGAGTTCTTAAGTGACTGAATTTAGCCGACAGTAAAGTTTATTGATGGCAGCATCATGGAGTAGGGGTGGTTTTCATATTTTGGCTAGATTCCTTAGTCCCTCTGTTTGGAAGCATGAGCTCTGAGATGTATGTTGATATTCTGGAGAACGTTGCCCTTCTAATTCTGTGACAAAATGTTCGAAGCAGCAGAATAACTGCTCCAATGACACATCCATGGTTTGACGAAATGGAAGTTCAAAAACTGAACTGACCTCCTCAGAGTTCCGATCTAAAACGCATAGATCACATTCGAGATGAATTAGAAAGTAGATTATGTAGCCATCCAAATCAACCATCCTCACTGCTGGCTCTCACTTCAGCTGTAATGGACGTCTGAAAGTCATTTTTTTGGCCATCTATCAAAAACCGGTGGAAAGTCTCCAAAGAAGTGTGCAGGCTATTATCGATGAAAAAGGGGGACTAACATCATATCAATATACAAGTATGCCTCAGGAATCCTCAAGTCCACTGGCTGTCCGGATACTTTTGGTTAGATAGTGTAATAGCTTACGTCACAGGAGTCTGGGTGAAAGGTATATGAACCTTTATCAATGAATGCCTTAAAAATAATTGTCATTATACCACAAATATATTGAAAAATAGGAAAAATCTATCTTAAAAAATTAGATCTGGAAATGTAAGGATTTTTGTCTTTCTAATACTATTGAGATTTTCTCTGTTGATAATGATATAATTTTGTGAATAACCCATAATGATATTATGGATTAATCTTATCCATAGAATTACTTTCTTAAGATATTTAACACTGGTGAGTTCCGGAGTCTGGGGGCGTATCCGGGAGGTCCCTTCTTGGGTACTGCCCGAGTTCCCCTTTCGATGGAGAGAGCCTCTGCCGCGTTCTCTGTGGGAAGCGTCCTCCGGGGCGCGTCGGTTCCGTCTCGGGCCGGTCGTCGTGCGTGGGACGCGCCATCTTCCTAGGGGGTGGCTGGCGGTTCCGTGTGCGGCTGGCCGGTTTCCGGGCGTCTTTAAGAAATTCATTATTCCCATTTATCTCATAGATAGAATCGAACGAAATACCTCATCGGAAAGGTCTTTCCGAGTACTTTCAGAATGCGCCCCAACTTACCGACCGATTCTCTCGAAGTAGATATCCCCGCGTAAGTCTCGGCGTGCTCTTTCTTCCGAGTCCCCGTTCGCGATACTGTGTTTTCCAGGAGAAACGCAAGGAAGAGAAAACTCGAAAACAACAATTTTATTAATAAAAAAAGAACCGCTCGACCGAATATTAATAAAAAATATATTAAACGTGCGCCCCGAGATGGGCTTTTTTTTAAAAAAAAAATTGTATTTTTAACTCCGTCGAGAAAAAAGTTACAGTAAGATAAAGTTCCACGAGAGAAAGACTACCCTGACACCTAGCGGTGGCGAGTTCTTACGGCACGAAACTTTAAAATTCCACACCGCGCCAACTTACGGAGCGATTATCTCGAAACGGGTATCCCCGAGTAGGTCTCGGCGTGCTCTTTTTTTTAAGTCCTAATTCTTGGACATTGTGAAAAAGGGGGCCACGTTAGGGCCCTTTCTACGTAATCACTCTTTATTTTTTAAACGCTTTGCTTTTATAGATAAAATTCAATACTACACCTCGTTCGAAAGGTCTCCGAGAGTACTTTCGGAATATGTAGGAGTCCCCTTCGTTTTAAGAAAAAGAAGAGTTCGAATAATTTTTTTTCTCGTTTTCTTTAAGAAATTCATTATTCCCATTTATTTCATAGATAGAATCGAACGAAATACCTCATCGGAAAGGTCTTTCCGAGTACTTTCAGAATCGTCGCTGGTATTTCCATCTCACCCCGACCCTACGAGGGGAAGGGACTCCCACCTAGACTACGCCAATAATGCCTTAGAACAAAGTCAGACTAGAGTCAAGCTCGAAAGGGTCTTCTTTCCCCGATGAATTCGCCAAGTCCGTTCCCTTGGCTGCGGTTTCGCTAGATAGTAGATAGGGACAGTGGGAATCTCGTTAATCCATTCATGCGCGTCACTAATTAGATGACGAGGCGTTTGGCTACCTTAAGAAAGTCATAGTTACTTCCGCCGTTTACCCGCGCTTCGGTGAATTTCTTCACTTTGACATTCAGAGCACTGGGCAGAAATCACATTGCGTCAACACCGCTCTCCGGCCGTCGCAATGCTTTGTTTTAATTAGACAGTCGGATTCCCCGGGTCCGTGCCAGTTCTTGTTCGTCTCATGCTCGTCCTCCGGCACTCCAACCCCCTGCGAAAGGGAGAAGGACCTTCCACCGTCCACCCCACCTCGAGTACGGAGTCCGATCGCACACGCGGACCAGTCCCCGTCACGATAGGAGCTTCAGAAAATAAAATGGAAGTCCAGAGAGACCGAGACACAAGAGCCAATCCTTTTTCCGAGGTTAGGGATCGAACTTGCCGACTTCCCTTACGAGAAAAATGAGCTTTTCCGGGAAATTTTTTCCCGTTTTCCCGAATAAAAAAATAATTTACGGTCGGATTTTCACAAATGACACTTTTTAATGTGCGCATTCAATAGGGCTTTCATTTTCTTCAAAGAGTTTCTAAATAAGTTAATAAACACAAAAGTTATTCCAAATAAAGTGTTTCCAAAGTGGGGACTTTGACAAAATTTCGCCTCCTTCGTACGCATTTTGGATCGTCGATAATTAAAGAACGGAAAGGGCCAGACTAGAACTCTTTGCAGATTCTGAAAGGTCTCGTCGAGTAGATCACGAAAATATATTCGTTTGGGCCCCTCCTCCAGGGGGGCCCGCGGCCCGTGGGGGGGGGCCTCGAAACTAGGTGTTCCCCGAATAAAAAAAGAACGGCTCGACGGATTTTCAAAAGAGAGGACTCTTCGGGTGCGGAACGACGAGATCTTTCTTTTTCTTTAAAGTTTTCGTCGATCGGTCCATTAGAACGGTCGGTTCCAAAATCGGTTCTGAAACTGGATTTGCATGTGCCTCTTTTTTACAGGGACTCCTAAATAAAACTTTTATTTTCAAACATTTTAATATCGTCTTTTAGGCGGCTTCAGCTTTTGATTTCTCCTATTCTTTGATTTTTGTCATTGAGTTGGCAATATATAAAACTGCGAAAACTCATGTTTATTCCTATAACTGATCTTCTATTCTTTTCCTTTCAAATATTTTTAATAAATCTTAATTCAGATAAATTTTTGTCTCGGCATCGGGTATTTTAAAATTTGTACTGAATGAAAATATATAATATTGAATTAAATAATAACATGCTATATTGTTATGCCACTTTAAACTTGTACGCAACGTTAATATAAATATCGTCTTAATTAACATGCATCATCTTGTCTATACTGTGTGATGGGCTCATCACGTTTTCTACCAAAATCTCCTCTTGGGTTCTTTGAGGCCTAAAAATGCAAATTCTTTCCAACCAAATCCAGAAGCGAAACGTGAACATGCAAATTAGAAACCTTTTAAATAGCAGAAGTTCAACGTAAGCGTATGACCTATTGGGGAGTGATTATGCTAGTCTGGTGTAAGTGCGTGAACTGAAGGAAGAGAAGAAAGCTGTCGTTGATTGTGAAGCTATCCGTGACAGAACTATCAAGTCACGGTGGATCCAATTCCACGCGAGTTAATCTATAGATATTGAGGATCCGAGAGGATTGCGATTAAGCACGAAATATTAAGGTAGGATAATTCTAGTATCCATTAGTAACTGTGATATAAACAGAAATTAGGAATAGAAGGGAAAGTGAAATATAGTGGTTAAGATTACGCATATTTGGTAATACGTATAGTGTGTTTTCTCACCTCAGATCCGCTAAGTTATAATATAAATATTATCATTGTTAGTGTTTAAGTTAAGATCTTAATAAAGACATTTTATGATCATGACAACGCCTGGTTCTTCATTCAATTCCACACCTCTAGATCATGAAGTTAACTAAGGAGTGAGATATCACCCATGGGGGAATACTTCACAACTGTTGGTCTTTATTCGTAAATTAATTAGGAATGCTTAAGGTTTTTCTAAGAAATTTACATATGCAATGTATTATTTATGTCATTGCCAGAAATAAGCCGAATTTGGAAATTTTACTATACTTTTTTTAGGCATGTGATTTGTAATTCCCTACATAAAAAATATATTAAAACACATTTATAAAGAATATATTCATATTTTGTAGTCCCAAATGTGGAATTGGAATAATTGATCATATTTCAAAATGTTCGTAAATAAAAGTTCGTAAGTCGAAGTACCAAGAAATGTTTAAGTTGTATCTTTATGTCGTGGCCTGGTTTCATCAAAGACTGCCGTGATTAATGTACATGAAGTTAAACAGAGTTTCAAAGCATTTAGAGTACTGCAGCATTTCTCAAAATGGAGGGCTTGATACTCTACGAGGAGGGAGCGAGCATATTAAAAAATCAAAAAAAATTATTTAAAAAAATTGTTAATTTACTGAAATGAAACAAACAAAATACATTCTGACATAATAAAAAAAATAAAATACACATTTACACTGATATAAGACACTTATAAATGTATCAGTACTGCACAATGCATTTTATAATTTAACAATACTAAGTTAAGAATAAGAACATGGGATTACTGGCAGAACAATAACTGCCATTACCCCCTGACCTTGTGATATATAAAATTGTATACAAAAATTAACACTTATCTTAATAATTTGTACTGTTTATAATTAATCCCTTAACCGCTGATTGAAAGTTACGCAATTCGTTCCCGAATACCTCCGCTTACGTAGGCCCGCGTATGCGATGTATTGGGTGGAGAGGAGTAAATAAGCAAATCCTCTTAAATAAGTAAATGCTTTGCAAACACTGTCAAGGTCCTTTTATTGCATTCCAAAGCCTTCGGAATAATTTTATGGATATTAGTGCGTAGAAAAGATCGTACTTCGGAAAGACGTGTATATACATCCGGGGCAATTAACGTTTTGGCTGAGCAAGACGTGTATATACGACAATGGCACCAAGAGGTTAAAGTCGTATTGTAGCTTTAACCTCAAAGTGTAGTATTATTGAATTCAATACTCTGTTATTGTAAAAAGGGGGGGGACGATGAAAATTATGATTGAACATTGGATCGCAAATATTGAAAGTTTGAGAAGCACTGGCCTACTGTCTTGAAACTTAGATTTATTAATATGTTCTCTAACAAACTTCACGTAGCTCCAAGGAGAATATAATTCATACACACCGAATAGTTTATTTCGTTTCTTACATTTCATAAATAAAATGTTTTCCTATATATCAATATTTTTTAAATAATTTTTAAAATCAAGGAAAAAAAAGAAAAATATTTCTAAAACATATTTTTACACAATATGCTTTTGCCCAGTGGCATCACGTAAGCCCCGACAACGCGGAGAGGGGTGGACAGGATTCTAAAGGGCCCAAAGCCTGACTGACCCTTTGTAAGATCTGGCTTGGGGAACAAATCCTGACTTTGCAGGGGAGACGTAATGTTCTCCGTTACGACACTGCTTTTGCCAATGGATAAACATTTCTATATGAATAATTTTACCTTTGTTTATGTTTTGTTCTAATATATGATGACACCGCATGAAATGTTTAGTGCGCACTATAGAAGCGTATAGATGTAAAAAAGTCAAATATAAGCGTGATAGGGAGTTATAAAAAATGACATGAAGACGAATTCGACAAAATGAAGAATTCATTTCATTCTTTAAAAGTCGTAAAAAAAAGTAACGATCCCATTTGGATGGGAAAGATTTCCTGTTGTCAAGGCCAAACTCGTGTATAGTACCTGAAGTGCGGCGTAAAAGTTCGTAATACACACATAAATAAATCAGGTTCTAATAAATAAATCATGTTTAAATTATCTTTGCCAATTTCTATTGTCTGTGTTTTAGGTAACATGATATCGTGATTTTCAAAAATCTATTTTCCACAAGGAAACTATTTCGAAATATTTTATTTGAAAATTTGAATAACTTTCTTCTTTTTTTTAATGCAATATTCCATATTGCATTGAAACTATCGGTGTTTATTTATTTATATAGAATTACTCAAAAATAGAATTTTGGTATAGCACAACTCTTAAAATTATTTTTTGAGTGAGCCAAATTTAAACATTTCTTTCTATTATTTTAATTCTCTCTTTTATATTTTCTACAAAGATTTTGTTATAATCGCCATCAAATTTATGATTTTGGTGTATTTAGGAAATTAGAAAAATAATCAGCTGTGCTTATAAGTCTTTGAACAATATTTCGATAAGAAATCAATTTTTTCTGAGTAAAATCAACTTAAATTCCGCTCAGATTATATTTATTTTAAAATAAAGCTGAGTGCGCTAAACATTGCGTAAATTAATATGTTAAAATTATACTGAAAGTTATGCTCTAATTTTATGAAATTATTGTATTGTACCATTTAAAAATATTAAGATTTAGAAATCTTTAATACGTTTTCTTTCCCAAGCAATAAATATTTGCTATTTAAACAAAAATTTGGCGTTTCTGAAAAATGTAATAAAGTTTTAAACAAGAAAATGCTTTTATATTGAATACAGCTGAAAATATTGTCCCAAATTACATGCATGATTATAAAATCAATAATTAAATGAAAATTTGGACAAAAATAAACAATAGAACAATGAAAAATAACTATTTAAGTTCAAAAATATATTACTTGGCTGAAGGAATAGTACAAGAAAAACATTGTACTTAACAAAAAGAATTTTTTTGAACTTACTGTATTTTTAAAACTTTTTTGAAGCATTATTATTAATGGTTCTAAATTATAAGTGGAAAAATCATAGTTTGCTTATAAATTATAGTTTAACTAAAAACTATAAATTTCTGATTTTTGAAAAATGTACTTATAATTTTGCACAAATTAAATAAAAATACACGTAAAATCAAATTAGTGTTGAACTTTTTGTCGTGCAATAATTTCACTTAGAGAATGAGATATTTTAAGCTTCTCAATGCTTTCGTGGTTATAGTCGTGGTCATGTGGCCAAGTGGTCATAGTCGCGAGCTAGTGGTGAAGTTGTCGAGTTTCTCTCACTGGCGTGTGTCGAAGTTTAGAGAGATAGATACCAGTTCATGGGTCATAAATTGACCATGTTTCAAAATTACGAGGTATAGCAGCAATAGTTCTCGTGCTGCCGTATAGAGCAACGTAAATCAGAATCAAAGCAATTTACAGAAGTTCTGTTTTGGTTTTTATCTTACAATATTATTATAGCTAAAAAATACTTAGCTTAAAAATAAGGTTACTATATTTACTTCCAGAATAAATTAAAAGCATATACTTTATTTAAATAAGTTAGATCATATCTTCAGAGTCACATAAAATCTTAAGAATATTACATTCGTTGTGTTTAATGTCAATTTGTTTACCAAAAGTTACTTGTTCACTTTAATAATTATAATAAACACTAGGCTATACAGTTGCTGATGACTATTTTCCTTGTTAAAGTTCCACTCTAAACCACACAAAAATACTTCTCCACACCAGTGGCATAACGTACATACCCTCATCCCCCCATTGCGGTGGGGCATGGTTCTAGGGAGCCAAATTTGCTGAATGTATAGTAAAATTATGTGAACTCGTTCTTCACACAGTATCAGAGGGGAATTGTTTTTATAAATAACTGGCAAAAAATAAGCTACCATCATTCAAACCAGCAGTTACTGGAAGTAAAGTACTAATTAATAGAAATAGCACTCACAAAAATAAACATAAAAATGCATACATTAAACTAAGATATTAAAAGCGCGTACATAAGATGAAAAAATATTTATATTTATGTATATAATTTATGCCAAAATTCACAATTCTTTCTCTTGACACAAATGGGGGTAGAAAGGAAGAATGGATTGTAAAAGTAAATAACTATTTTATATATTCGTGTGTAAATTTAGGATACAATATTATTATATAATGTATGCCTTATTTTAAAATATACAGATTTATTAATTAAAGTGTCCGACTATCCTAAAAATGTGAATTTTGCCAAATATTGGCAAATTTTTCTTATGATTTTATTTTATAGGCCACTTATTAGCTTTATAAAAATACCAAGTTAATTATTTTCCACTCACTAGAACAAGAACTACAAGTGTTTTAGTAAAAACAGATACCACTACTTTAATCAAGATGTCATACTTTAAAATACGTTTTACTCGTAATGTGTTTCTTTGAAAATGATCAAACAGGGACAGCAATTGCTAAAAAAGTTTTAAAAATAATTGTGTGTGTGTGTGAAGTTTTTGTGTATGTTCTGTATAACAGTAGAAGTATTTTAACTTTCAGATTTATCAATCACTGTTTTATTACAAAATTTACAGTCCTTTATGTGAATATAATCACTGTTTTTTAAGCAATTTCTTATAATAACTAAGGTTAAGTGATCTAGCTTTTGCAAAAATTTAAAATGTCTATTATAATGAGGGTCATTTCAAAAATAAATAGCAAAGCAGCACGTGAAAATTGAAAATTTGTTCATAAACGTTTTGTATAGAATGAGTTCATATCATTTTTTATAAATTTTTATCCATTTTTTTTTCCTTTTTAGTAATAATATATAATTTCTTTTTCCCTTCTTAATTTTAGTATATTTTTCTTAAAATGTACTAAATATAAAAATAAAAAAAACCACAAAAACACCCATATCTCCATTTTTTTAAGAAAAAGTTGTCGCAAGTAGTCGGATACCTCAATTAATGTTAATAAAACATTCGAAATAAAAAGGGATTGTATAAAACGATAAGATAAAATAAATAAAACGATTCAGAAATGAACGATCTACTCATATTACGTGATTAGGGAATTCGTACTAGAAATATTACTAGCCTTTAAATAAATAACTCAGCGCAGAAGAAAGCAGCCAATTTAAGGAAAACCCAGAGTCCAATGAAGCAAAACCCAGGCAAACGGGAAGAGCCTGGAGAAAGAGAAGGTATCTGTCAGGGGAGTCGCAAAGCAAAAGACAAATCGATAGAGTAACATTTTCCGAGAATTGGAAATATGCGCGCAACGTCCGGAAGATTTTTATTTACCTCACCTCAACATTAAACTACATTTTGACTGAGATGAGAAAGGGAAAAATAATTCTGTTTTCTTGACACGTAGGGAATCTGTAGGGAAAATCAATACCTTTGAAGGTTTTCAAGAAATTTAAACATGATTTTTTTCCCTGAGAGGATGGTTTTTTTTTAAACTGTCAAAATTAAAATTATAACATTATTCAACCTCATTACAAAGAAAGGCTCACAAAACAATAAGTTTGGATGAACTCTGTTGTCTTCTGGGTAATTTTAAAGGGAAAAAATGTATATAAAAATAAGAATTTTGCTTCAAGCATCTATTTATTGAACTTTATGTATTGAATAACAGGAATGGTTTATATATAAAGGATTGCATGTTTGAGAAAATCCATTATTTTGTAAAAAGTGAGTGGCCGTGCAAGCGCAGTAGCCTAGTAGTCAAGGTATCGGATCGTGGCTGGTATGTCACGCGAGTTCGAGCCCAGTACCACTAAAGACACACCGTATAGGGGGCGATGCACGTTAAATCTGTCGAGAGCTCAAACGTCCTTCTGTTGGTGTGGTGTGGCAGTGAGAAGAGGAGGCACCAGCTCACGTGTCATCCTCGTCACTTGACCATGGTTCAAAATTACGAGGTCCGTCGCCAAAAGCCCTTGTGTAGCATAACAGTGCGACGTTAATATTCACTCCCTCACTTGATAAAAAGTGGCTCACAGATTTTTAAGAGAAAATGCAAGTAAATGGGTTTTAATAAAAACGTGTCAACAATTTATATTGTATTGGGGACATCAATTTTCCATACCGTTGATGAAGTAGTCAAACATTGGAAAGGGTAGCAATATTATTTGGAAAAACCTTTGTTCCAGTTCCTTTCATGACCTCAGAGGTGGATTTAAGACAGCCACTAGTCTGTCGATGTAGTTTCAAAGATACATTTTTTTTTTTTCATTTTCTCCAAACAAGGGCGTAGCTACCACCGTATCAATGTTACGGGACCCCCCAAGCTACAGGGGCCAAAACATGAGTAATTACAGTACCACTATATATAACAACCCTTTGATCTCTAAAAAGGCCCGAAGCAGTTTTGATTCGGGGCTGACTCAGAACTAGCTACGCCAGTGTCTCCAATTCTTCATCCTCAGAATATATCAACAAGTAAAATAAGATAAGGTTGTGCAGTATTGTCCATTACGATGATTTCGTCATTAATAGCACAAGCATCCAGCTGCGCAACCAGAAAAATTACAGCCTAAATCATGATTTCAACTTCTCTATAATTCTGTCTTTCAGCAAAGTTAGTCAGTAGTATCTGGGGTCCCTTGTACACTTCAAATCAGCATAGGAATTGAATAAGCCGTTTTAGTTAATCTAGACATCAGTGTCATCGACTAAGAGATTTTCTACGCACAAAAAATCCTTTTTCATAGAATTCTTGATTGTGAAGACATCTGAGCCTCGAAGTAGTAGATATTGTAGTTGTTGCACAAGGTTTAGAACGTAGTATACTTTCTCCTTCAGGATGAAAGACGTGGAAAGCGATCTTACTCAACAAGTTATAATAGAACCATAATGCCATAATTGGAATAGAACGTATCTTCTAGATGTGAAATTATTGGATTCAAACTGCTTCCTCCAACCATACTACGCTACACATTGAGACATCCAGTAGTGTTAACTTGTAACAATCTAATATTCATCCATTCAATTTTGACTCTTATGTTTTGGACCGAGGTAAAGGACTTTCTTCGAAAGTTTAAATCCTGGAATGTTCCTGGATCCAACAAACGGAATTCAACAAGAATAAAAAATCCACACAAATTACAAAAAATGGAATAGTTATATTTTTCTCTGATATATTTAAAAAATAGTAGTGAATATAATTGTTTCCTTTTCTTACCGATGAGTATAAAAACTGGTTTTTTATCTGAACTTTTAGAGGGTAGTGTTCAAGGAATAGGATACAAATTTGTCAGGTTCTTTCTGATTAATACATTCTGATTATATATATATATATAACTATCATAGAAAACACAATATTTTATTACACTTATTGTTTCAGTTAGAAAAAATCAATCATTTTTTGTTTTTGTTTATAAGAAACACTCCATGAAGCAAAAAAGCAATGCACCGAATGGGACGAAAATTAGTAGATGTGGTATACTTGTTCGACGAGAGAGAGACAAGCTGTTGACCTTTGCATGGGTGTTTATTTGTAAACCAACCTACCGGTCTGTAGCTACACCATGCATGCATTAGACTACTGGGACAAAAAAGTCCTTCTTCTGGCTAATCGTTAAAGGCTTTTATTACTGTCTTTTCTTTGTTAGGGACTTGTGGAAGAAGGGTCCGCTGCAAACCCCTTCCTAGAGAAGAGAATTGCTTTTGCTGTTGATTAACTTTCTGAGAAATACTTCGTGAAGGCTATTTTTCCAGCCAATACTGCAATTGTTATACATTTAATGTTAAGTGTATGTTTCGTTGGACATTTTTGCGTTGACGATGTAGGCCATCTCTTGTTAAGATGGTGAGTTTAGTTGATGCATGCTCGATTTCCGTTTTAATCATTAGACGTGATTTTATTGGGAATTGTCTTAGCGGATCATTAGTGTCTTAATGCATAACCAACCAGTAGCCTGTAATGCCGTACTACCATTTAGTGTTCAATTCATTGATCACCACTTCAGTGGAAGCTACTGATTTAGGGAGGGGAGGTCGACCCGGAGTGAATCTTAACACGGTTAGGGCAGAACGATATGATCTGGTCTCCTTTGGGTTCGAGTGAGTGAGTGAATATTAACGTTGCACTGTTCAGCTACACGAGGGCTTTTGGCGACGGACTACGTAATTTTGAATCATGGTTAAGTGACGTGGACGACACCTGCCTTTGGGTTCGAAGTGCATGCGTTGGATGAGAGGAGATCCCTATTCGGGCCAGTCGCTAAAGGCTTTAATTCCTGTCCTTTGTTGTTTACAATTTGCGGAAGAAGTGCCCACTGAATTTGAGTTAAGTTAACAGTATCATATAATATGAATGTTTGATTCCAGAAATACAGCTACAAAAGCTTAAAAAAGAATCAATAATGCATTGATCCACCTTCTTGCCTTAACGCAATCTGTTGTTTTGCTCGATAATTATCGTAGAGTTAGCGGATGTCCTTCTGTGAGATTGTTTACCATACATGTTGAAATAAGCGAGTTAGATTGACACGATCAGTAAAATGGTTGGAGACCCTTATCATCAAAATGCATACATGCTCTATTGGGGAGAGATTTGGTGATCGCGCCTTTGCTATTTTGTGGTTTTCCTATTCGCATGGCTCTACTATCAATTAGCCTGTAATAATTTTTTTTCATCATTTTAACTAGAATGTTTATGGGTAATGATTCTAAGTTGTTTTTCCATTAATAATAATAATGATTCCACAAAAAATTAATTCATTGTGTTAAATTTAATAGTTCATTCAATTAAAAAAATAGAGGCAAGAGGTCATAAAAGAAGTGTAAAATTCACTTGCTTTCTTAAAGCTTTGGTTATATTGATTCCCTATTTGATTCAGGAAAAGTAAAAGAATACCTAATGCATAAGCAAATTATGTGTGCTAATCGTTTATTTTTTGTTCTTCTTTTTAGGTGAAGTAATAGGAGTGTGCTGCGCTGTCATTCATCATCCAAACTTAGCATTTGTGGGTGTTTATGCCGTCCGTGAAAAGTACCGGGGATGTGGTATTGGAAAGGAGGTAAGAGGTTTTTCAATTTTACTTTAATTTAGATATATATTTTTGGAACTAATCTGATATAGGAGTGCTACGCGTCAAGCACTATTTGGCGCGATTCCTTAATTGCACCAAGAGTTATGCTTGTCGAGTTACATGGAGTCCAAGATGGTGGCCTAACGCTGACAAATCGTTTGGAAAACAATTGTAAAGAACTGTTTTGCAATATATTTCAAATGAAGAATATAGGAATATATTAAAAATTATCAATATCAGTCAATAATAAGTATCAATGTAATGTTATAAAAATTATGTCTACTAAGAATTATATTATGTAATCTAATATAATAGTATAATTTTATATAAAATAATCATTTAACATAATTTAATAGTAATTATATGTAATATCCATATACTATAATTATTATATATAATAATGTGATCATACCGCATAATAATAATAATTATAAATAACATAATAATAATGATAAATAAATAAAATAAAAAATAATTAAGATAAATAAATAATATAATATAATAATTATTATATAAAATAATTGTTTTATATTACATTATAAATATAAAATAATTACATAATATATTAAAATTTATAATGAACATCAATTAATAAGTGCTCATAACTTGCAATATTCCAAAAACTACGAGTTCCTACAACGAATTTTATCGAACAAGGAACGTTTAAAAATGCATTAATAAAAAGTAAAATAATTTGGGAACGTGCGATTTATAACAATAATTAATAATTTAAAAGCCCAGCACTTATTCTTTTAAAATTATCCTGGTATTCACCAATGATATTAGAAATATCTATATTTAGAAATAACACAAAATACAAGCTTTAAGAACAAATGCAATGGAAATGATTAAATTTTTAAAGAAATCGAATTAAAATCGTCTGAAATTAATAGGGTTACCTCATGGGGAAAGAAACAATAAAAATTAACTCTGATATACTTTATCCCCATAGCAACTACATTATTATAGGACAAAAATATCAAGGTCACTATATTGTAATGTTATCGCCCATCTTGGCGAACATAAAAAAACTTGTTGCGTAGCACTCTTGTATCAAATTAGCACCGTATTTTTTAAAATACTTATAAAGTCATTTTTTTTAGTTTCAAAAACTAAGAGGTGCATCTGTTGATAAAAATATAATAAAAATGTTTCTTTTAATCGTAATTACATGATAAATTAACACAAAAATGATTTATTTTCCCTCTTCATCGAATTTCTCCAAAGAGAAGGCCTTTAGAGATGTAAAAAAATTAATTATTGAAAGTTCAAGTAGATTTCTCAAAACGATACGTTTTAATGATAATCCATTATCATCAATTTAAAAAAAAATCCATATCAACCAAGAAAGACACGTTATCTTTCAAGCAATTCTCTTAAACTAAGAATGCAATGACTTGTTACGACGAAGGATTAAGCAAATTCAATGTGACGTATTTATCTTAAATAAACTTAATACATTTATCTTAATAAACAATACATACATAAAACAATCTTAAATACATACTCTTTTTATGTTTAACATGTTCTCTTTCAAAAAAATAATGAACAGAAATATAAAAAAAAATGATGCCGATAATCCAATTGATTAAGCTTCCATTTTAAATATTTCAGTGTATGCAAGAGTAAAATTTAGTGTTTTAAATAGGCAAATGGTAACTATTTCTCAAATTATTATTATGAATTAATAAATATAAATTATATTTATGACCTTCTTCAAAGAACTTTTTTGTGCTTTTTAAAATTCGCTTAACTAACATTTATATTTATTAACATGATGTGTGTGTGATGAGAGTTTAAATAAATTTTCTGTCTTCAGACACATTTATAAGTATTTATTCTTTCAAATTTCGATGAAATTCTCATTTTATTGATTTTGATGATGTTTGAAAAATTTGTAAAAGCTTCAGTTATAATGGTTTCATGTTTTTTTCCTCTGGATTCAAATTATAATTTTTTCACAATGTGCTTGGTTTTGAAGATAGCGCTAAATTTCTCAAAAACTTGATTATGAAGAAAACGGATTCATATTATAATGATTTAAGTTGATTTTATAAATTTGATTTAGACAGAATTTAGTTTCAAATAAAACTTTTGCCAGTGCTTCTCAAACTTTCAACAAGCCCGACTCAATCTTAAATCATAATTTTCATTGCGCCCCCATACAATATATATATAACAATATATTTAATTCAATAATATACTTTGACACTAAAAAAAGCTACAATACGACTTCAATTTTAATTATTATTTATTTAATTATAAGTTATCAAGATAAGTATTACATTTTATATATAATGTTGCATATGACACAAGCCTATGGTAATGACTAGTAATTATTAAACTTGTTCTAAATTTAGTATTGATAAATTATTTATCAACTACATTAAGCAGTACCGTACATTTTTAAGTATATTATATCAGTTTACATGTGTATTTTATTTTTATTATGTTAATGTTTTTTGTTTGGCTTCCGTTCAGTAAAAATAAACAATTTTTTAAAATAAGCTTTTATTTTCAAGATGCTCGCACCCCTCACATAGGGTTTTCGTGCCCAATAAAGGCGGCGCGCCCCACAGTTTGAGAAACTCTGACTTATGATTACTTAATTTGTGCTTACCGTAGCGAAGAAAAACAGTTTTTCTCATAATATTACATTTTAATTTCATACATGATTGAATTTTGTACATTTCTAAAATAATTGCCGGTTATTCGAAACAAAACACCATAAGGGAATAGAGATAACAGAATTAAATTAACTAGACAAATAGCATAAAAGACACGCTTTTCTCCAAGCCAACGTTAGGACTTTACTTGTCCGTGTCATAACGTATTGGTAAGCTGTTGATTAGTGGAAGATGTTTTTGGTTCACAACTTCTCTAAAGATCTAAGATTCTGTCTTATTTAGTGAAACACATTTTCTCGGAAACTGGTTTTTGTGCAATAGGCTGATATAGATGCATGAAATATTTAGAAACATTCTAAACTTTAATGAAATTTTCTTTCTTTCAAATTCCTCGTAATTTCATTCGTGCCATAATTAGAAATTTTGTTATTGGTAGTTAACTAAGAGGGTTTTATTGGGTAACTGGAAATTTTTTCTTATGTACCATATCTTTTAACAAACGGTTTTGCATTTTCATACCTTTTTGTATTATGCAATTATTAAGTAATATATATCATGTTAAACACACACACACACAGGTATATATTAAAAATCAAGTACTTTTTTTACCTATCTAACTGGTGTCTCAAAAATGATTGTTGATTTGAAAAATCAGTTAAAGAAGAACGAAGAAGGAAACAGAAATGTACGGTGTGCTGCATTGTGCTTTGGTAACCAGGGGATTTATTTTCGCCTGTTTCGAAATTAATCATGAAGTGTTTCGATAGATGACGTATCTGACTAAGAAAAGCTATAAAAAAAGTTTTATGTCCCTTTCAACTGATACATTAGCATTCTGGTGTGTGTTTCCTAACTTTCTAATTTACTAGTTTACTCGCTGGAACACACCAGAATGCTGACGTGTTTAGATATATATGTTTACGAGTTAGGATTCAAAAGATCCCGGACTGAGCCTATAACTTAAAAAATATTACAAATTAAATTATTGAAACACATTCTCCTTTGAAATAAGACCCTTGAGCGAAAACACATTTTTGTCATCGCTTTCAAAGATCATCGAAACATTTAAGTAATCCATTTTTAGCTATGTTCTTTAATTCAGCCTGCGCGATGCACTTTTAATTTCATCTGCAGATTGGAATCAACGACTCTGAAAGTGACGTGCCAGTTCTGGAAATATTCTCGGAGTCAGGGCAATCGGAAGTGAAATCAGGGGAGTAAGGAGGATGTGGCAAAATAGTTTTTTTTTTCGTTTTCAGCCTGTCGTTGTTTGAGGCCTGTTCTTTGTGCCGCCTCATAAACCTTTCGATGTTTTCAGTGGTGCGGGAAATCTGCGGACGTCCAGCGTGTTCATCGTCTTCAACACCTTCCCTGAAACGTCGAAGCCACTCAAAAGCATTTGTTTGCTTTAATATTTCATTGCTGTATATATGCTTCAATATTTCACAAGTCTCCATAGCACTCTACAAAATTTGATATTCATTCTCTGCTCTACAAACATCATTTCTTTCAATCACCGGTTACTAAATGTATCCGTTTACGAAATACGACCCGTGTGGTTAGCCACCCCACACTTCATTTAGGATAACTCACTTTTAGAAAAGGGAAGAATGTAGTTATATAGAAACGTTATCGTAGTCACTCTGCTAAAAGAATTTTTCACTTTATGATCTCAGTCGGGGATATTTAAATCCTAACTCCTTTAAGTATATATAAATATATATATATTGATAAAAGAGACTCTTGATTTTAACATCATAAAAATGCCATTCTGGTGTAGCAACCTACACCTATCAATATTTAGAAATATTATCCTAAATTTTATAAAAAGAAACAATGATTTATTTACTGATAGCGTATTAAAACAATGTAATAAAAAATTCTGCAGTAATTGCTTGGTGTACAGACATGCAAGTAAATTCATTTTTAAATATATTTCTAGGTTATATTAACTCTATTTTTAAGTTTACATTATTAATTTATTTAAAATATCTTATGATTAGTGTAATTTTAGGATATCTCTAATTTGCTTAGTTTAATTGCAAAATAACTATCTAGGTGGCGCCACTGTTTTTGTTTCTTGTGTTAACACTTCTATTTTAATACATCATTTAGCGCGGTATTTTTTCTATGATGCTTGTCTTCACATTTCTTTATGGTTTGAATTTTTACATTTAAGTTTTTATCCTAACTTTTTCTATAGAATTTTTTTCTTAACATTACTCTTTATGAAAGAAATATTCTTGTTCTCTCTTCATAATTTCATTTTACTGTACTGTCTGGTTTATCATCCACATGTGTTAGAAATGCGCTTAACTTTTCAACATGGCTCTGTTTTTTCCTATTATGTCAAAAATTTATGCTGTATGGGGAAGGTTGGTACCATACAGCGGCTTAACCCTAAATCACTGGCCTAATTCAACGAGAGCTTTAGAAATCATAATAGGTCTCCATTTTAGTCCAAATACTCTTCTGTGTCTTTATTTGTTATGTATCTTGAATTCTAATTTCTTTCTTTTTGGCCTTGTAGGTTAAACAACTTTTTCATTTAGTATCTTATTTTATCAAACTATATATATATATATATATATATATATATATATATATATATATATATATATATATATATGATTTGTAAATTATCAGTCCATAAGATTTAAGAATAATAATAATACTAACTTTTCTGTTTTTCTTTATTTTATTAATAATAATAAACTCGATTAAACTTATTTATAATAATGTACTTTAATGACGTTAGAGATCCCTTTTCATTGCATTATTTTTTTATTACAGGTATGGGATAAGTGCATGAAGCATGTCGAAAATATGAATGTTGTTATAAATGCCGTACCAGATAAGGTACTTCTTTATCGTGACAAGGGAGGTTTTCCCATCCTTGAGACAGAATGGGCCTGTGTGGTCAACGAAACTGAGGAGCCCATAAATCACGAAGCCTTGTCCAATGAAGTCCCTGATGGAGTCGAGATTGTCCCTTTTCAAGATTCACATCTCCCTGCCATGTTTGAATATGACCTTGCATTGATTGGATATGACAGGAAACTCGCACTTGAACTCAACTGTAAAGAATTCGACAGCAAAACGTTTGTTGCTTTTAAGGATGGTAAGTGTGTGGGATTCGGCACTATCAAAAGGAGCTGCCACAATGTTGGACAAGTTGGACCATTGTACGCGGATGATCCAGCTGTGGCTGAAGTCATGTTGAGGACTCTCATCGAGTCCCACCCTGATGTTAAAGGGTTTGCTATGATGACCATTAGTTCCAATGTTCCGGCGAATAATTTTATCAAAAAGATAGGTTGCCCAACTACTGAAGAATGCCCCCGATTATACAGAAAGGAAAAAGTGGAAGTTGATAAAAGTAAAGTAATCGCACACTTTGATTTAAATTTTTGTCCTTATTAAAACCAAAACCAACCAATTTTTATTTTTGTGTTGACGAATGTAGAAATTTTTTTTAATGAAAATGAGATTTAAAATTTTACCTAATTTATAAATTATATTTAATTACAATGTGTGACAGTGTTATAAATATTTGGTAAAACTCTAGTACAAGGGTTTCAAACCCGTGGCCTACAACGGGCATTTTTGCGGCCAGGTCAATATATTGGCACACATAATATGTAATAAAATATCAAAATTTCTCCCGAAGCAGAAAAGATAGCAGTAGGGAAGAGATGTCAAGTGTCAGGACCTACGTACTAAATTTTTCTTGTCCTTTGATATATGTTTATTATAATATATTATTCAAAATAAACCAATGTTTCTATGAATTTTGATTTTCTTTGCAACTCACCTAAAGTTAAACCATGTTTATTTGACCCAAGTTAGCCTTTGAGTTAGACACCCTTGCTCTAGAACATCCCTCTGGTCTTTTTGGCGCAATTTTCTTTCCCGAATGGTGCCAAGGGAAAAATTAAGTTTTTGAAAATGGTGCCAGAGACGAAAAATATGAGAAGAAAAAGTGGCTTCTGTAATGGTGTCAAGAGACGAAAAACATTGAAAAAAGGGAGTTTTTAAATGTAACTAAGGGGAAGGAGAGACAGAAAATGTATGCCTTAGGTTGATGAAAGTATAACGATCTCTATTTCTCTCTAAAAAAAGGATATTCTTTCCAAATTTCGTACATTCATTCACATATATCAGTTAATCACTTCTTGCTTGCGGATTTCATTCAAAAATAGAAAAAATCATTCCATATCAGTCATTCTAGAAAAATATCTATTACACACTTGGAAGTCTACCGTTGTCTGAAAGACAATTTTTAAAAAAGTCTGTATAGGATTGTCATAAACTATTAATTGCCAGTCCTAAAAACAATTAGGCATCAAATTTTTGTCGCCAAAGCAGGGGGATGTACTAGGATTTAATCATATTTTTTTATTCAATTGTATATTTATGATATTTAAGTTTTACATTTTAGACTGCTATAAAATTATTTTTCACTAAGCGATTGACTTACATGAAAAAAATAAATAAATAAATTATTTTCAACAAGTAAGAAAATTATTTCGACTTCATTATTTTGTATTTTCCTTTTTTATAAATCCCTTTTCTTTACATTTTGATGTTTTCGGCATAAAGGTTGTTTTCTGGAATAAAAAAAGTGCAATATATTCCGTATCTCTTAGAAAAGATTGAGTTTTAGTAAAAAGAAAAAGAGAAAAAATGTTTGTACTTCTGATATTTAAATTGAGGAAATCTACTATGCATCAACTTCCAAATTTTCCTTTTATATATAAATTAATTTTAACACACAGCATAAGTAAGTGCACACAATATATATTCAAATTATCGGTTTTTATTTGTGCTCAAGCAACAGTTATATTTGTAAATTAATATGAATTTATGAATAATTCTTGATATTACACAAATGAAATATGTGATCAAATGTGTGCTATATCATATAAACCTTCACAAGCCATAAAACCGTGGATACAAGTGATCACAATTTCGTGGAAACTTGAAAACTAATTAGGCACGATAAAAAGATATTGACTAACTTTTCTTGATATTACAAATAAAAAAATGGTGTACATAAAAGACCAATATTAAAGAGTATTTTCAGCATTTCAAACAATTGTTACATGCTGTTGTTTATAACATCCAAATAATTATGTATATTTTCTTATTAAGTGTTGTCTGTTATGTTTCTTTTAAAATGGTGCAAATAGAGTTGATGTTTGATGGAAAAGTGTGTTATTGTAAAATATCTGTGTCAACATATCTCGATGCCTGTGTTAAAGATTCAAACGGCGCAGCAATTTAGCTGGCAACATTTCGTCACATTAGAATTAAAACTGAATATACACCTTCGAATTTTTTGTATAGAATTATATAAAAAAAAATTATATAACGATTTAATTTTGAGCTATTTGAGGAGAATTTAACATAATAGATAAATTATTAGATTTTATCAAACGATACGAAAAAAAAATAGGAAAAAAGTTCAAAAGAAACTTTTAAAGAAGCAAAATGTGTTGTTCATCAAATAAAATTTTTTGCAAGCGAAATAAAAAAAAGTGCTGTTCTAAGAGTATAAGTAACAATTATTATTATTCCATATTTAATTGAGTGCTATTAATTTTTAAATCGAATCTTTTTGTTTTCTTTTTAAAATATAAATAAGTATCTACATATTTTTAATCATTTTCCTGAGTTATCAAGAATTTAAACAGTGAGTGTGCGCGTGTAGGACAATTATTAACACATTAAATAGTTAACATGTTTAAAAGGTGGAATTACACTAATTGATGCTTTTATAGTTTGATTATAAATCTAATTAAAATAAATTCTAATTAAAAAAAATTTTTCCGTTGAATGTGCACATATTCAGTTTTGATTCTGATTGTAAGACTTTTAAAAGTTAAAGTTTTAAAATAGTTACTTTTTGCGAAAAGGGAGAAAAAATTAGTTATTCGCTTGTAATTAATGTAGAATGCAGAATTTTGCTTGTAGATATATATACTAATAGATATATACTAAAACAATAGTTTTCCAAATAACATATCAACTGCATGATGGTATGACATAATATTTAGAAAATGAACATACAGTTTGTAATATAATGCTTATAATATTTGAAACATATATTTGATTTACATTATTTTATTACTGTAGACACTAACTATCAAATGATTGTGATCTTTAATAAATACATTATTTTACTCGATGCATGTATGGGCATTAATATCAAAACTTGAATATATTGTTCTGTTTGTGTATTAAAACATTAAGGCTGTTGAGTAACTTTTAGAAATGATGTAATTATATAGGATTCTCTCTCAATAATGGATTTTTCTTATTTTCTTTCTTAACAATTTTTAGAAAGAAAGAATATTATACGTTGTACTTCAAATACACCATTTCTACACTAAATTGCTCAGTAATTATTTGGATAAAATAACTAAAATTTTAGCATTTGTTTAAACATATCACTGGCAAGAATTGTATTTGCTGAAAAACATTTATAAGCATTTGGGAGTGAATTTACAATTTACAAATATATTAAAAGATATTTATAAATACTCTATATAAATAAAAATGTAGCAATGAACTGTGTAAAAGAATTTTGAAGTGTATGTTTATTTGTATATTGATCATAAATTCGTCACCATTTGATAAAAGTGTATTATACAAAATTATTTAATCATTATGTTACTAAATAAATATCAGTTGAGTTTTGTATCTATAAATCTTTAATTTAATAAGTTTTTTGTTGAGTGTTTCTTAATTTTAGTATCATAAAGGGTTTCAAAAGTTAATTATACATTAATAAATCCTTTTTACATTATAATGACAATCTTTAAAAGCATTGGTGCTTTTGTCTAGTTTGCTAAATATGTTTTTATCCTTGTTCCATTGATAGAATTTCTAAATGCTCATTTGATGCTACAAATTTATTGCTATTATACGTTACATATCACTCGTTGTAATTGCCAACTGTATTTGTCGTGTAGATTAGTATATGTGTGTCATTGAAAACATCTTTGCAGATTGTATTTGTTGTGTAACAATGGAATTTTATTGCTGTTAATAAATGTATATTAGTAATTTTGATGTCTATTGTTTGAAATTATTTAGTAGATTCGAACATAAATCGTTTTCTTTTTTTAATAATATTTAATAAACATTTTCTTTACTTTTAAATCAAAAGAAATTTAAAAGAAATGTTGTCACCAATGCTTTTATTATCATATCATCCATAATACAACCTCTGACAATAAAGTTTGGTGATTAGTCCTGCAACATGAACGTAGATGAAATATTCACGAAAGTTACCTCACTGTCCTTCGAAATAGTCAACTCTCATAACTATACACAGCTGAGATCTGCAATACATGTCCAGGAAACTTTGCAAAAAGTCTTCATTTGGGATGGAGGTCAAAAGCCTCGTCACGTTTCGTTGGATGTTAAGAATATCGTCAATATCGATAACACGTTTTTCTCATTCGTAAATTCTGGGTAACGATTTGTAGCACGAATTCACGGTTAATCTGAAGTTCATCGGCTATCTTGCACACAGTTAATTGACGATCTTTAGTGATTAACTTCCTCACAGTCTCAATGTTTCTGTCGCCAATGTTTCGCTACGGGGGTTGTCAGAAACACTTTCCTGGTTTTCGAAAACGGGCGAACCACTCGTACACACATTTCATGGATATTGCTTGATTTTCATAAACACGTACCAGCATCGCATAAGTTTCTTTTACTGTCTTGCGAAGCTTAAGGTATCCCGACTACGTTTGGAACCGTGATTTTAAAAAAGCGCATAAATGGATAATTGTCATGATATTGAGTGTCACTTAGATTAGAATACATGTATAAAATTGTCTTAAGGACATTTTGACAAAAAAGAATTATTTAAATACAATATTTTGGCAAAAAATTAACTTAGAATAATCTTTTTCCAAAATGTTCTCCTTTTGTGAAAAATGCTTCTATTATAATAATATTTTGCCTGTATATACCCAGACCTCTCTACAGAGGCTCAACTAAATTTTTTTGAAATTTGCTTTTTTTTCTTAAAATTGCCCCTTTTTTGTCTAAAAAGGGAAAAACCCACTTCAAAGTTATATATTTCAAAATTTGTTAAACCCCCTGAAAGAGGTCGATTGTACGGAAAATATTAAATAATAAAATTTTAAAAAGGAAAACTTTTTGAAAAAAGGCTTTAAATTTTTCCCAAAATATTGTTTTAAATTTTTTTTTGTCAAATTTTTCTTAAAAATTTTGTCATGTATTCTAGTCTAAATTACACTAAATATTGAAAAGAACCTTTACCCTTTTAAAAATTGAAAAAAAAAAACTTTAAATTGATCTTTTGTTCATTCACTTTCCTGTTCTCAGTTAAGAACCAATATATAAACAAGCACTTTGTAAGACAAGTCTTACATGGAACAAGAATGAGCCTCAAATGAACAAAGGGGGGCAGATGGTCAACCCCTGCCACTACGTATGCGAAGTGTTTTGTTTTTCCGGTGTTGCCAGATCAGCCGTTCTGAATTTACCGAACTTTATATTGTCAGAGGTTTTATTTACTCAATGTGTAAGGAATTTTTCTGAATCATCTTAAGGTATCCGAACGCGTTGAAATGACATAATTCGGTTTAAAACACATTTTTTATTTATTTTTTTATTTTATTGAATAGAGCTATCTTTTTATTTGTTTTTACAAAACATACTTTTTTGTTTCTGCGTTGCCTAAAAGCCAAGTTACAATCAATTTTATAAAAATAGAAAAAACGGAAGTGGTTCTTTAATCTGCCATAAGAGGGCATTTCAACTATTCAAAATCTATCATGGCGAGTCTGGTAACTCAAAATATTATTAATGCATTTCTATGAAACTTTTTGAACCTGTTATATTTATATCATGTTCTAGAGAATGCACTAAAACATTTCTTATTGTACTAATAGTTTTTGAGTTATGGTTTTTTGTTTAAATTATGGTCTCCATAAAGAATGTCACATTTCTTAAAATATTGACTGGATCAAATGAAAATTTTTCAAATTTTTATAAAACATTAAAAGTTTAGTATATTCTCAAGATAAATATATCTAATTTCTTTCAGTAATACTTTTTCTGATGCAAGTTTATTACCTTTTTCTCTAATTGCTCTGAAAATTTTCAAAAATATTGCTAAAATTTCATATATAATTGGGAATTTTGTAAAATTTAGGTAATGTTCTTTTAAATATTGTTAGTTAAATATATCAGTATATTTCTTGGTATCTATCCCTAAAAAAACATTTATAAAGTTTAAGTATGCTATTTTTCTAAAATTATTCCGAACGTATTCGGATACCTTAAATTTTTCTAGGAATATCTGATAATACGCATCTGAATAATACACATTTCGTAGTATATTGTACGGCTGGTTTTTATTATATTACGTGTATTAATTTTGGATTTATTTAACTAATACTTCCAATGTTACGAACGAGTTACTAAGAA
>BMAV01000433.1:0-12836 GCA_019973955.1 Trichonephila inaurata madagascariensis
TCGGAATTCGCGTACGAAAATTCTCTCGTGTTTCCACACAATTAGTTCATGCACTTCGCTGTTGCCAAAATTTGCTTTACGTAGAAAATTTCTCTTAAAAAAATATGTATTGGTAAACGGTAATCGTTTATGTTAAACTGTACTTCAAAAAAATATCCGTATAATCAAGTTTTTTTTGGGTATAATTTCTTCAGATGCGTTGGGCTGAAGATTAATTTTAAATCAAGCGCCCGTTCGGTTTTGCTACTCTAATCGATTTTTTCCGGCCCCTGACGTTGTCTAGAATGGAAAATTTTTTTAGGCCGGTTTGTTTTAAGTAAACATTTCATGCACACTTTTTTCATGAAGCTTTACTTTCTTTATTAAAATATTACTGCCATGCAGTCCACTTCCACTCAACTCCAGTGAGTGAACGAGGGCAGAGGAGTGCAAGCGAAAACAATTTGTAAAAAAATTATTCTTATGTAAGAGATTGAAGATCAATAGAAACGAAACATGGGATCTATTTTTCAATTCCTACTATTAGTTCACTCTCTCCCTATATATATATATTTATTTATGTTGTTCAAATTATTTTCAATCATTAATAAAATACATTTTAAAGCACTCAATTGTCAATATTTAGTGTCATTTGAATTAGAATATATGTATAAAATGGTTTTTAGAAGATTATTAGAAATAAAAAATTATTTAGATGCAATATTTTGGCAAAAAATGAACTTAGAATTACCTATTTTTAAAATATTCTCCTTTGATGAAAAATGCTTCTATAATAATAATATTTTAAAATATATAAAGCAAAGATGTCTCCAGAGAGACTGAAACAGGATTTTTTGAAAAATTTACATTATTTTCAGGGTGAGTACCAATTGAAATAATTATCGGTGTTTTTTTTCTTAAAATTTCTTTACTGTGTTATATTAAAATATGAATAAATCCGTTTCTAAGCTATATATCTTTTTAAATCCTAATTCAGACTCTTTACAGAGCTCTGAGCTATATGTAGGCAAGATATTCTTATTATACAAGCATTTTCCATAAAAGGAGAATGTTTTGAAAATAGGTAATTCTAAGCTCATTTGTTCCCAAAATATAGCATTTAAATAATTTTTTCACTGTAATAATATCCTTAAAACAGTTTTAAAAAAATGCTGATATTGATAAAGCACCAAAGGGGCTACAACTTGGACGTATTGACTTGAAGTCACATCACAGTGTGAAGGAAATATTGAATGTGCTATGTCATAGACATTTAGTCAATGTCAGCAATGACTAAATGCCAATAACGTTTTTGTCAGTTGAAAAATCCACGTTTTAAGGTATCCGACTACGTTCGGAACCGTGATTTTGCAAAAGCGTATAAATGGATAATATTTATGATATTTAGTGTCACTTAGATTAGAATACATGTATTTAAAATTATTTTAAGAATGGTATTACAATAAAAAATGATTTAAGTACAATATTTTGACAAAAAATGTACATAGAATAAAAAATTTTCAAAATAGTCTCCTTTTCAGAAAAATGCTTCTATTATAATAATATTTTGCCTGTATATAGCTCAGACCTCTATCTAAAGGCTCAACTAGAATGTTTGAAATGTATCACTTAGAAGTGGGGCTATCCATGTTTTACAACAACAGAGGGGAGAAATTTTAAGAAAAAAACGCCGATCATTATTTCAAATGGTTGTAACTCTGAAAATAATGTGAATTTTTCAAAAATCATAGTTTAGCCTCTGTACAGAGGTCTGAGCTATATACAGGCAAAATATTATTATAATAGAAGCATTTTTCACAAAAGGAGAACATTTTGAAAAAAGGTTATTCTAAGTTAATTTTTAACCGAAACACACACACATTGTATTTGAATAATTTTTTTTTTTGTCAAAATGTCCTTAAAACAATTTTATACATCTATTCTAATCTAAGTAACACTAAATATCATGAAAATTATCTATTTATGCGCCTTTTTAAAATCACGGTTTCGAACGTAGTCGGATACCTTAAGAAATTTGCGGGGAAATTGTTTTCTTACATTTTAGATAACGTATATTTGTGTGCCAAGTTTTTTTTTTTGCTTGAAGAGTAAATATAGATTCAAGTTGGCTGACATAAGCTTGCAGGCTGTGATGACAATTTAAACGAGCAGTCTCTCTCCGAATTTAAAAAATAAATTGTAGAAAAGTATGATAGAGGTACAATTTGTCTCATTAAAATCTAATTCTAAAATTAAATGTTCTTGCAGCCATACGTAGAAGGAAATTAGAACAATAAATAAATTGAATAAAACCACGACTATTTTAATTACCGTAATATCCGGCGTATAACGCGGACTTTTTAACATAAAAACTAAGATCGAAATTTACGGATGCGCGTTATACGCCGGTTATAAAAATAATAGCTTCAAAAATAAAAAAATAAAAAAAGAGACGCGAATACTGTATAATTCGAACAGATCAGAACACTGTTCATTTAAAAGAAATGTCATACCTTATGAACTTAAAGCAGTGCTTCTCAAACTGTGCCCCCCCCCCAGGGGGCTTGATAACCCTAGGAGGAGGGCACGAGCATATTCAAAAGCTTAAAACAAAAGATTATTTTAAAAAATTATAAATTTAGTGAAAGTCAACAAACAAAAGACATTCTGAAGTAATAAAATTTTTTTAAAAAACATTGATATTTATATAATACACTTATAAATGTATCCGTACTGCACAATGTATTTTGTAATTAATTTAACAATACTAAAAGTTAAAAACAAGTTTAATTATTACCAGTGACCCTACGGGTTTGTCATATATAATATATACGTAAAATATTTTGCAAAATTAACATTTTTTTGGAAAATTTTACGGTTTTATAATTAACCCCTTTAACCCGAAAAAAAATTTAGTGATTCCCCCCAATCCCAAATTTTTATGTAGGAAAGCGTATTTGGTGTAGGGGGGGATAAATAAAAACATCCTCTGAAATAAATATATCCTTTACAAACGCTGTCAAGGTCATTTTATTGTATTCCAAAGTCTTTGGAAAAAATTTATGGATAGCAGTGAACAGAAAATATCGTATTTCGGAAAGACTTATATATTAGGGGTTTTCCATTCCCGAAAATACATCAAAATTTCAAAAAATTTAAAAACAAAGTACTTTTAAATAAAATCAATAACAATTATATAAAATAAGGATACTTATAAATTCCAAAACTAATATTTATTTATATAATGAGCTATAAGGTACAAAAATATATATAATAAATTGATTTTTCATTTTTAAAATAGGATTTCAGAAAGCATAAGCAATTTATATTTTTATCACTCAGCCTAGTTCTAAGCTTTGTGACGAACAATCCGGCAGCAGAAAATTCTCTTTCGGCTTCAACTGACGTTTGAGGAACTGTTTTTAAAGCCTCACATAGTTTTATAATGTTTGGTGATGAATTTTCAGTCGAGTCGAACAACTGCAATTCTTGTTTCATGATTTTGTTGAAACTGGTACTTTTCTTGGTTAAACAATATAAAACTTTTGTTTTAGAGTAAATTGCTCTCTCAGATTTTTCGTCCAAATTCAGAGGTTTTCTTTTAAAATCCCTGTGCTCTCTTCTTCTGAGTGAGAAGAGTTGGATATCGATTCCTCTTCTTCGCAGAAAAGCCTTGTCCCTCTCTATCATTTGGGCTTGTCTAACCAAACAATTTTTACCAGGCAATCGCGAAATATCAACAGTAACTGCAGCTGCTTCGTATTTTCTCCCAAAATTCAGCTATTGCATTAATCCTATTAAATTAACGTTGCGTCTCTCATTAATTCTTTGGATTAGAGAATATTTTATATTTTTTTGCAACTTCTGAATTGTGTTCGTTCAATTCCTCAATAACGAAAGAAAGTACACCTTCTGTAGTTAGCAAAGTTCCATTTCGACTGCATAATTTTTCTAAGCCAATTTTTACTGGCTTTAAGCCTGCTACAATTATAATCACAGTTTCAAACTCTACATTAGCCGTCATCTGTTCTTTTTTAATATCAATTAACACTAGAAAGACTGAAACTTAGTATATACCTACACTGCTGGCCAACGTAAATGCAACACCCTGAAGGAAGCATGCAAATAACAGAAATTTAATACATGCATTAGCGGAGGTGAGATATGCAAATGATTTGAATTTCAGCGCAGACACACATCACGTGCGCCTGTGGCGCCACCTCAAAGCGCTATTTAAGGCTTGGAGATTTCGACAATTTCAAGTTTGGCAATTGTGTTTTTCTTGTGGTTTTTCAAAAACGATCAGTTATGTCTCGTAGAAAACAGCGATCAGCTTTTGATCAAGTATCCGAGTTCGACAGAGGAAGGATAGTGGCCTACCCAAATTGTGGATTATCTTTCAGGGAAATCGGTAGTCGTGTTGGACGAAACCAAACAACTGTAATGCGGATGTGTGACCGTTGGATACAGGAGGGTATGACAGACCGACGTGGTCGATCGCATCCACCTCAGTGCACCACTTCACGTGAGGACAGGCAAATTGTGCGCATGGCAGTGACGGATCGCTCAGTCACATCACGAACCACAGCACAGTACATTGAGTCTGTAACGCATCATTCAGTGTCTGCGCGTACCATTCGACGCCGTTTACAGCAGTGGTTGTCCGCAAGACGTCCATTGCTTGATCTACCCTTGACTCAGAACCACAGACGTCTCCGCCGCCAATGGTGCGATGAAAGAAGGATGTGGGTGGCAGAATGGAATGAAGTTGTCTTTACTGACGAGTCACGTATCTGTCTGCAACACCACGATGGTCGGATTCGAGTCTGAGACACCGTGGAGAGGATGCTGAATAGCTGCGTTAGCACCACCCACTGGTCCTGCCCCGGGGTATTATGGTATGGGACGGTATTGGATATCACTCTCGCACTCCTCTAGTACGCATTGCCTGTACTTTAAACAGCCAGCGCTACATCTCCGAGGTGTTGGAGTC
This sequence comes from Trichonephila inaurata madagascariensis, assembly GCA_019973955.1. NCBI lineage: Eukaryota > Metazoa > Arthropoda > Arachnida > Araneae > Nephilidae > Trichonephila > Trichonephila inaurata. Next base: position 4,973 of record BMAV01000433.1, read on the forward strand.
AGTTGTCCTTCCTTACCTTCAGGGCTTGGCAAAAGCCATATTTCAACAAGATAATGAGTGACCACACGTGGCACGCATTGTCCAAAGGTTCTTCGTCAATCACCAGATTGAATTGCTTCCCTGGCCGGCTCGCTCTCCAGATCTTTTACCGATAGAAAACATATGGTCCATGGTTGCTCAACGATTGACCCAGATTACACCCCCAGCTGTCACACCAGATCAACTTTGGCAACGTGTGGAAGCTGTTTGATCTGCTGTACCCTAAGAACACATCCAAAATCTCTTTGAATCAATGCCGAGGCTTGTGGCAGCGGTGATCTCCAACAATGGTGGCTACTCTGGCTACTGATTCTGGCAGGAACCACACTTCACAGAAGTCTATAAATTTAATCATTTGATACTTCTTCAACATGTTATGTACAAAATAAATTTTGTTGTGCTATCTCTTGTCTTTCTTGGTGTTGCATTTAGGGTGGCCAGCAGTGTATATTGCCCAAAAGCAATCAAACTGACAACATTGTGAAAGTATGATTAATGTGTAAAAAATTTGTTTAAAATTAGTTTTTAATATTTTTTATATTATTTACAGTTACATAGCAAGTTATTAGTAAGTATTAACAATAAAAAAAAATTTCTTCTCTTGGAAAAAAAAATATATATTCTAAAAAATTCTAAGAAATTCTTCATTATATATGTAATTTTTTTCTAATCGGAATTAAAAAGCAATCACAAAATGACTTCCTTTGGGCAATCTAGTGCTTTTAAAATTGCTGACTTTACTTATAAAAATCTTTCAAGCATTGCCAACAAACTATTCCAGCGTGTTTTGTTCCCAACGCGATTCCAGGGAACGAAGTAAATTTCCCGGGATTAGAAAAAGTATAGAAATCTCATGATCTCGGGAGAAAGAAACCCTAGTATATATACGTCCAAGGCAATACATCCAATGGCTGATCGAGACGTTTACATACGCCGGAAACACTTAGAAGTTAAAGTCCAATTGTAGCTTTAGCGTCAAAGCATCTTATTATCGAATTCAAAGCACCGTTATTGTATAAACGAGGGTGCAATGAAAATTATGATTGAATATTGGATCGCAAGTATTGAAAGTTTGAGAAGCACTGTCTTAAAACAAGGCCACTTTTCCGCTTAGGCACACTAGGCATGTGCCTAGGGCACAAAAGATTTGATGAGCAGAAAAAATTGAAGGGGAAAAAGAACAAAAGTTATAATTACATCGAACAAACCACACCGCCTAGTGGTTTATATATAAATTGTTTGTGTATGTGAGCGAAACTATGGAAAATGAATAGCGTAACTGTTTGATGTTGCTATGCACTCAAAACGATATTATATCGTAAATGGGCTTGATTCATGAAGTCACATGATAAAAACAAACACGTGTTTTCCATTGAATTCAAAACAAACATTAAACTAATTGTACTTGTTGTTCTATTTGTAAAACTGAGATAAAATTTCAAATCTCATATTTGGGTAAAGATGCTTAAATGTTAAGGAAAAAAATTTCTTCAAAAAGATTTTTTTCAATTAAAAAAAAGTCGTATTTTATGCTTATACTTTTAAATAAAATGCGTTTTGTATACATATGTACTTTTTAAGAGAAAGTTTCTGCAAAGAGCAAAACTTGGCAACACCGGAGCGTGTGAACTGATTAGTTGGAAACACAAGATAGTTTTTATCGTGTGACTATGACGTCACATGAGTTTTTGAATTGATTGGCTAGAATCACGTGGCTTTCACTATCATGTGACTATGATGTCACATGAATTAACCTCATTGATTTAAAGGTGTCATTATAGATTTTGCAGTGATCAAAACTCGAAAAAAACCTTTATTGTACAAGTACAATGACAGTGACTGAACAAAGAATAAGGATGTGTAAAAGTAATAGAAATAGTAAAGCGATAAGCGATGATAATTAACAGGTTCATAGCAATTCATACAATAAGGAACATTATTCTATAATTGGAAACGATTTCATAAATTTACTGTACTTACTCACAACAAGGTGGAGGGTCCGTGATGCCGTAAGAAATGAACGAGGGTGTCCAAACCATCTCTTTATCTTTTCCTTATGCTGCCGGTTGCCAGTCCGGGACACACCTGGTTCACTGTGAGTGGATAATCGAAAGCATATCCATTGAGCAAAAACAAAGAAAGGGAAATTCTCTCTCGAACCAAAACTGACAAGGTAAAAATAAAAGGCGGGGTGCTCTGAAAATAGTGAAGGGCGTAACAATTTGAATTGCCTAAGGCGCCAGGGAGGTTAAAAGCGGCCCTGACTCTTAAAGGGTTAATTTTTCAGAAATATACTAATTTTTCAAAATTTTGATGTAATACCTCGAAGAAATGGCTTTAAAACATAATAGCACTGCTAACGTACATTGCAGGTTCCTTCGTAAAAAAGAGGGTACGGGTTTTACAGTGAATATACCTTAAAATTAAAAAATGCAGCTCTAAAGTATAGGTGTTCGTCATACGCCTTATTTTACGGTAACTTATATTAATAATTATTCTTTATAAATAATGCAATCATTTTTAAAATGTGCTCCCTCCTGCACCCTATGCTCCTACAATGTGTTTCGCTTACTAAAACATATTGTTCCCCCCCTCTTATTTAAACAGATATTTAAAGCATTTAGAGAATGATTTTTCTCAATTTACAAGCAATTAAACAATTAATTCAAGTATTCAAATAATGAATACCTACAAGTTCTCTTTTTCAGCCAACAATGTGCAGTTTGTACTGAATGATAAATATTATACAGACAATAATAAATATTAAGGCTACACAGTACCCAATTTCAAAAATAGTTTTGGAGGCAGTGAGATCCCGATATGTGAAGTGAATGCAACACATTTTTCTTAGTTTTGAATAGAAAACGGTATTATTCTTTGTTACTCATCGGTGCATCTCATTTAGAAAAAAAGTATTTCTGTATTTTAATGCAAAAGTTATAGTTTGAATAAATGCTACTTCAAATATCACAATAATTTACTTATACGTAGAAGGATTCAAAAGTTCCTGAAATGAGTCTATAACATAAAAAATATTACCATTTACAGTAAAATCCGGCGTATAGCGCGCACTTATAACACAAAAAATAAGATCGAAATTTAAGGATGCTCGTTATACGCCGGATATAAAAACGATGGCTTTAAAAATAACAAAAGAGAACATAAAAAATTAGACTTCTACATGAATCGAAATACTATTTATTTAAAAGAAATAATATGCCTTATGAACTAAAACAGTTACAGTTCTAAAAGTATATTATTTTGTCAAAAGTCTGGGACAATACCTCGAATAAATGATTTCAAAACATAAAAGCATTGTACAGTAGAACCTGTTTTTGTGCGGCCCTTTTTAGGGAATTTTTTTTTGTGCTTTTTTTATGTCGATCTTTTTATGGGTATATGAATTTCAATGGCCTTGGGTTTGAATGTTTTTTTTTCTATTTCCAGTGGCGGAAGATTTACCCCCCGAAAGTCAGGTTTTGCTTTTAATATTTTATAAACTTGTTAAATACGTATTTAGCGTTAGTCAGGCCTTGGGCCCCTAGAGTCCTGCTCCCCCTTCCCCCGTGAGGCAAGGGTGTACGTTACGCCTTGGAAATTTAGACACTTCAAAACGCTCTGTTCATTTGTTATAAACAGTCTCCCGACCGGTGGCGTAACGGAGAATATTAGGGCTTCCCTGCAAACTCAGGATTTGGGCCCCCCCCAAAACGTTTTAGTTTCAGTCAATTTTGGGCCCCTGGGCCCTGGCCCCCACAATGCGGAGTTGGGGGTGTGCATTCCCCCTGTTTCCGAAATCTTTAAAGTTCTTTCCTGGCCCCCCTTAACTGAAGACGAAATTTTCAATGATAGTGAATTATAAATAATTTATAGATTATGAAGATGACAAAAAGGGCGGTTCTTTGAGGTGGAAAAAAATATCAGGGATCCAGCCCCATCAAATTAAAAAACATTTTCTTAAAAAAAAACCAATAAGAAAGGGGCAAAACATTCCAAAAGAGTTTCAATCATTACACTGGTTTTGTGAATTTTCAAGCAACTGACCACCCGACCTTCTCACAAAAAACATTCTCTTTATGTTGTCAAAAAATAAATCAATTAAAATTGTACCTTCAAGTGACGAAAGCGATTTTGAACTTATATTCATTACAGGGCTTTGGATTACAATGTGTAGCAATGAATTATGTATGTGCATTTTGAAAACTTATCCGTGTATACAATGAGAAATTACATGTTTTCAAAACGGTTCCATGTGTAATATTTAAATATTTATTTTGTTATGGAAGTACTCTTACATAAATTTCGTAAATAATTGGCATATTTTATAAATGTGACTTTTTATGCGGTCCCTATCCACCGCATAAAAAAGTTTTCTGTAGTATTTCCATGAATTTGTTTGTTATATGTAAGTGTTAATGAAATTTTTGAATATTTTTTTTGTGCATTTATTTTTATGCGGTCCCTATCTACCGCACAAAAACAGGTTCAGCTGTATGCTAAAATTTCAGATTACTTCCTAAAAGAGATGTGCGTTATACGGCGAATATACCTTCAAATTAAAAATACAGCTTGAAAGTATAGAAGTGCGTTATACGCCGGATTTTACGGTAAGTAGCTTACTTGCCGTACTCAATGAAAGGTTATAAATCTAGTTGTATTTAATAAGAAAAAATAATCTTACAGACTCTATCTATATATATAGGTATTTACGTAATATACCATCGACCAACTAAGCCAAATGAAAAGGTGTCACCAATTCAGAAAAATGTCGTCAAATGCTGTCATCGTTTTGTTATTTGGTTCAAATATCCACGAGATAAACTGTTTTCCACTATTGCTTGCATATCGCAGCATTTGGTGAAGTCTTTTCATTTCACGAAATTGATCGAGGGTATATTACGTATAAGTACCATTTTTTATTCGAATTCTCGGCGCGTTTGAATAAATAATAATACAATTAAATGAAAAAATCATTTTTCTTCAGAGTTCATGCTAATAAAAACTGGAAGTTTTGGCAATTTTTCACATCTTATGCTTATGTCCTTTTTTTCTTTTTTTTTTATTTTCAATAGAAGCCGAAGACGATGCTGAGGATGCTGCTGACTCCCCTCGCTGATATAATCTAAATCAGGGATGTCCAACATGCGGCCCACGAGATTCTTTACAAAATTCGACTACTTTGTACAATATTTTTCATTTAAAATATATATATATATATATATATATATATATATATATTATTTTGTTGTAAAAAATAAATCCCATAGCTGTTATTATTTTATCACATTGCTTCTGTTACTGCGAACCTTTTTTTTTTTTAAATTGAAATTTATCAAACACAAATTCGTGCTCAAACTTAACGCACGAAAATCTGCAACATCCATTACGATACGCAAATATACATGCATTGAGATCGACTAGCAAAAACTAACTGAAATAATTGAGAAACAGATATCTCACTAATTAAATAAATTAAACATTATTTGATCATTGCATTATTATTATTATGTTATGTATGTTTGTACATGAAAACAATGAAAACAATAATAATAATATGTCAGTCTGTTTTAAATTTTCACTCCAACATATGTTTGTAATGGACCCAAATCTAATAAAAAAGATAATATTTTATATGGCCCGGAGTTAAAAGTTCTTCCGAAGGGGCAAGCGAGGTCATTTGGGTTGGCACCCTGATCTAAATAAGACTGAGGATATTTTTTTCTTCTTTTGCAATGCAAATGTAATCAGTTATGTAGAAGAAAATAAGTAAAAGCATTTGAGAATCTTTGCTTCTGTGTTTGTCTTCAATGCAATTCTGTGAAACAATGGGCTAAATTCCTGTGACGACATAGTCACATGACAAATGCAATCACGTGTTTCCACCCAATCAGTTCATGCAGTCAGTTGTTGTTGCCAACTTTTGTTTTTCGCACACAGAAACATTCTTTTAAAAAACATATTTGTCAACAGTAATAACGCTCATAGGTATACAAAATTAACTTGATTTAAAAATACCCGTATGAAATAAGAGATTTTTTAAATTTAGAACACTTTTTAAAGAAAATAATACTGGAACATCTTTAGCCATTAAACATCAAATTTGGAATTTTATCTAAATTTTACAAGGACATCGTGCATGAGATTTTTTTTTTTTCATTGTTTTCCTCCTCTCTAATCCTTATACCATAAAACATTTATTACACATTGGTAAGTTCCAATAAATAATACGTTCTTTTTTCTCCAGAAAACTGCTATTAACACTAGTGCACAACCTTTATGAAATAAAATGTTTAAGATCCTAACAAATATAAAAGCTCATGGTTTATTCTATTATTTTTGCTGATTTCTTAGTATTGGAACCAATCTTCTGTTTTTCAATTGGTGTAATAAAAATTTTTATACAATTTTTTACAGGCATTTTTTAGGAAATCATCCATCGTGTAAAATAGGAGCAAATAGTAATATTCTTCTAAAACGATGTATTTTGTGACCATTCTAATATTACTTTTTTTTGACGTCTTAAAAAATGTTGCAACGTTCCAATGTTTACTCAGATTTCACTTTTATTGCGCCAATAATTTTTTGTACTGTTGTAATTCGTTTCCTTTTTGTTTTCTTAAGCACAAAAGGGAAATTTACGGGAATGCCTAGTCATCATTAGAATTCACTGACGAAAGAAAAATATTTAGAATTAAAAACTTCGTATTCATGTGTGCAATAAAATAGATATAAAATAATATAATTTTGGGGATTTTAAGGCCAATTTTTAAATTTAAACAAAAAAAAAAAGGAGGAAAAGGACTCACTCCATCATACATTCACTCATCTTAAGATCTCCGGAACTATTAGGGACACACACTTCAAATTTTATAACCAAGTTTCTTTTGTTGATTAGAGATCCCGTAAAAAAGGGTTTTATGGAAATCGATTACCAAGGAAAGTTGTAGGGGCATGACAGAAAAAAATTCCCGTTTTTGAACTATAAGATATACAGACAAGAAATTTGGCAAACATGTATTTTGTATAGATTCGCTAATGAATTTTGCGAAAATCCACACCCAAAAAGAATTGCAAGGGGTAAAAGAAGAAAAAAATCCTTTATTTAAAAATTTAATCCTGTATTTTCGAACCAAATCGTACTGTCACTCGTATGGTGTTGAAAGCTGCGGCTAACGTCAGGCTTAAAAACTAGCCCTTAGCCACGATGAATTTCGTGAGCCTTGATCTGACATCACTCGATCAGGTGACATTAGCAACAACAACACAAAAACTAACCTACTCCATGCATTCCATCTAGATTATTTGGGTCCCCTTGCGACCACTTCCAAGAAATATAAAAACATTTTTGCAAAGATGTTTTTCAGTAAATTTACCTGGCTGAGATAAATTTTTTAGTAAATTTACCTGGCTGAAGTACAAGACTTTAGTAAATTTACATGACTAAATCCCACTAAATCTATGAACGCTGCAGAAGCCATAAATTATACTATGTTCAAAGGAGAATAATAAATCGGAAAAAAAAAAAAAATTTGGTCCAACGCACGACCGAAGTTTGTCCCCTTTCCCGTTGCTTTTTATTGTATAGTAGGACTGCAAGGTAATAAACACATTTCATATAATACTGAAACCTTGCATGCATTTATTTTTATTCTATTCCCATTTTTCATGTTGATTCGGTAGAAAATTATATATATATATATATATATATGTAAAATAATGGACATCAATAATGTTACATAAATAAATATTACTCATAGTACATGAGTACATTGTTAAGAAGGTTGATTTACTTCACTATTAATATCACTTTGAGTATTAATTTCAT
>BMAV01000434.1:0-112794 GCA_019973955.1 Trichonephila inaurata madagascariensis
AAAACTTTTTCCGTAGGTAGGGTCGGCAAACTTTTGAGACAGAAGAGCCCATTTGTAGGTGAAACAAGGCAATTAAACTATCAAAGAGCCTAAAAAAAGGTCTAACTATCAAAAAGCCTAAATTATTTATATGCAATGGAGGTAGCGGTCGCGATCATGATTCGCACTCCAATCAAAATTTTTTTATTATATTTGAGAATAATTTTATCTAAAGTAATATTTTACAATTCTTCAAAAATTAAGAATTGTAGGAAGATATTTTTGTTTCTGCGGGGCTCAATGCGAGAGCAACCTTTGAGAAAATTCCATAGTGTTTTGTGAATTTAAATTTCAAGTTTCTTGAACGAAATTCTCTGTAACAAAATAACACCGTAAGTGCTTTATTCTCGAATTTTATGTTTACATTAGTAATTAAAATTCATTTTTGGTTTTTTCATACAAAAGTCATTTCAACGGTATTTTTTTGGGATTTGTTGTTGTTTAAAAAGCTTGTCATAAAATATGGAATATGTTTTTGCCACTTCTGTTGGGGATTTAAGTGAATGGCTTGTCCAAAATCATAAGTGCTCTCGAACTCATTTATACAACCAAGTCGCTGGAAATCACTTTAAGGTATATCTTACCATGGCGGCATTTTTACCAATAAACTGGATTTTTATGGCTTAGAAGTAATTGTAATATTTTCACTGATTCTCAGTAAGCTTCGTTAAAGAAAAATAATTTATAATACAGAAAAATAACAATTTTAAAAAACTATCTTAAGACAACCAAATATTTAAATGTATCTGTAAAATACAGGTAATTTTTTCACTAAATTATTGTAAAAGAAAAATAGAAAGGGAAACAATTTTTAGATGGCATAATTACTTTTTTTAATAACGCATACAGACAGAAGAGCCGCAACCTTCAAAGCTAAGAGCCGCGATTTGCCGACTCTTTGCATAAAAGTTTCACATCTACAAATGGGAAAATTCTTAAGAGAGAGAAAAAAATAAAGAAATCAACTTAGTTAACTTTAAGATGGATGAAATGAAAATTATCCAGAAGCTTACAAATCAAAATTCGTGAATAAAAAAAAAAAACCAAGAGAAATCAAAAAAGGAAGACCGAAGGAAGAATTGTTAAAGGTATCAATTATGAAATACAAGATGAATATCTTCAAAATTACTCCGTCTACTTCTAGGTCAATAGAAAAATCTGCTTCTAAAACTATTTGTGAACGGTCTCTTGAAAAGATGAATAAAAGAATCGTATGTGTATCTAGGGGAAAACTCTTTATCTACGAAGAAAATTGAACCTGAAGAATACCAGAAAAAAATATATACTTTTATACAGATTTCCATAGTTAAATTATTTTTAAAGAATGAAGATCATTTAATGTTTCGGAAAGTGATAATCGATACGACATTTGAGAAGCTTAATCAAGCAATGGCGTGGGGAGGAAGGGAGGGAGGAAGCCCCTAAAACTTTCGAAAACTTGCCAAAATTCTAGATATATTTCTTTTTATATTTTAATAAATAAAACAATGCAGGTATTTTTTTATTACTTTAAACTTGGGATATTTTACGCAAAGTAAGACAAAAGCCTTAAGAAGAACAAACTACGAATGAAATAAACTATAGTTTTCTTTTTGTTATTAGCATTGCTATTTTCTCTAAAAATGATTTAAAATTTCTTGAAAGATAATTACATTCTATTTTCTCATCGACCCTCATTAATAATGTTAACTATTATTTACAAATGCAATAAGTTTTAATCACGATATGGTGATTATTACAAGATGGACAAGTGTAATTACTTTATAACAAATCTCTATATAAATGAGTCATAGTTAAAATAATATATCACTCTAATTTCAGTTAAGTATTGTTCATTATTGAACAACTATAATATTGAGTGGTAATTAAATATGTTACGCGCTACATAATATTAATGTATTTTAATAATTTCACCGTTATATTAACTACTAAAAATTAAAATTGGACCTTTTACAAATTTTTCGATTACACCTCTTTCTTACGAGTTGATTTTACAAAATATTTTATTTAAAAAAAAATATGCAGAAATTTCGTTGCTTGTACGAGAATATGTTTCAGAATGTGTACGAAATGTTCAAAGTTTTTGAACAATGTCATTATCAAATTAAATGTTTTTTGTAGATCTTTTTCTGAAATAATTTGAAACAAATCTGAAGAGCTAATCAAATGGTCAAATTCTATTTTCTAACACGTACCAGAAAATGATGCCAAAATAATGAAAAATAATCATTCAAAAGATTAGTAATCTTCAAATAAGAAGAAGAGAACTATTTTCGACTATATTTTCATTGTCATATCTGCAGTCTTCTATCCTTCTTTACTATAATAGAAAATGTCATTTAAAAAAAAAAAAAGAAAAGAAAAAGAAAGAAATACGCAATTTAAAAGGGTAATACGGAGCAGATGGAAATAAGTTTTGAGAAAAATAAACAATATATATTTAGAAGTACCATTCGATGTTTTTAAAAAATTTAATGTTCCACAAGAAGTGTAACACTTCTTATTCATTTACTTCCTCATAAGGCAATCTCTTTGTAATAGGTTCCAAGTTCTGGATAGAAGTTGCAGAAATAGATATAAAATTGTTTTCAAGTTGCATAAAGATTCTTTGAAACGCTTTTCTTCTGTTCACATTTGACGTAACAGAACTCATAATTATCAAACTACTTATGCTAAAATCTCTTCAAATACACTATTCAGACAACCCAAGACACATGAGTTACAAAATTCTTGATTGCACTTAATACTCTACAATCAAGTGATACAAAGAAATTCAGGTGAACATCAAAAGATCTCCTATACTCAAGGTGGTCTTAAGGTATGGGCCAACTGGGCCTCGGCTTCGAGGGGCCTCGTCTCATTCTCCACTTGGATGCACTCAAAGATTTTAATTTACAAATGATATTTCCAGATATATCCTCCAAAAAACTGGAAATTTCGAGGTATATGTCATTTGGCAACAGTGGCAAGACTACATTATTAAATCACGTCAGTGTCAAGGCCAGGGATGGTGAACCACTGGCACGCGTGCCACTGATGGCACGCGACGCAATATTTTGGGCACGCCACTGATCAGAACTTTGTTATTTTGAATTAAAATGCAAACATTTTAATTCAAAATAACAAAGTTCAATATGAAGTATTATGAACAAACCTGAGTGATCGGTCGCAGTTTTCAGCGAGATTTTCTCAGTTCAAAGAATTATCGGAAATGCTCAGGTTTTTTTATGTACCCTGTGTGTGTGTGTGATGTAATTTCCTTTATTAAACTGAACTTATCCCAATTCGATTCGTTGGAAATTGAAAATTTTGTAAAGTAATTGATTGATTTCCAGTCTTGTTTAAAATGGATTCAAAAATTTGTTGAAAAAAGGAGAAAGTTGGAATTTATTGAATTGATTGATTGAATATTAATGTCGCACTGTTCAGCAACACGAGGGCTTTTGGCGACGGACCACGTAATTTTGAACCATGGTCAAGTGACGTGGACGACACCTGAGCTGGCACCCCTCTCCTAACTACCACACCACACCAACGGGAGGACGTTTCAGCTATCGACAGATTTAACGTGCATCGCTGCCCTACACGGCGGGTCTTTAGTGGGACTGGGCTCGAACTCGTGACAAACTCCGATACCTATACCACTCGGCTACCGCGGCCTGGAATTTATTGAAACACAAAGATTTAAAGCAATGCAAGTAAAAATGCTAATAATGAAAATTTGGAAACATGGAATTCGATTTCAGATACATTTAACTGTTTGAAGAAGCTGGGTCATGCTATTTTAACCATATTTCCATCTACCTACCACTGCGAGTCATTATTTCAGAGATGCATAGCATTAAAAACTAGCTTAGAAACTGGCAGATGACTCCGATTCAGCATGCATTTTGATAAAAGTAACATCTTACAATCCTAATATAAGTTATTTTTCGATTAAGGTATCCGACTACGTTCGGAACCGTGATTTTAAAAAAGCGCATAAATGGATAATTTTAATGATATTTAGTGTCACATAGATTAAAATACATGTATAAAATTGTTTTAAGGACATTTTGACAACAAAAAATTTTTAAATACCATATTTTGGCAAAAAATTAACTTAGAATAACCTTTTTTCAAAATGTTCTTTTGTGAAAAATGCTTCTATTATAATAATAGTTTGCCTGTATATAGCTCAGACCTCTCTACAGAGGCTCAACTAGAATTTTTGATAAATTCACATTATTTTAAGAGTTACCACCAATTGAAAGAATTATCGGCATTTTTTTTTAAAATTGCACCCCTCTGCTGTCGTAAAATATGGATATACCCACTTCTAAGTTATATATTTCAAAAATTCTAGTTGAGCCTCTGTAGAGAGGTGTGAGCTATATAGTGGTAAAATATTATTATAATAGAAGCATTTTTCACAAAAGGAGAAAATTTTAAAAAAAGATTATTCTAAGTTAATTTTTTGCCAAAATATTGTATTTAGATAATTTTTTTTTGTCAAAATGTGTGTGTGTGTATATCCATAAAACAATTTTATACATGTATTCTAATCTAAGTGACATTAAATATCATGAAAATTATCCATTTATGTGCTTTTGCAAAATCATGGTTCCGAACGTAGTCGGATACCTTAAACAATAGCAGCAGAAATCACACTAATTTACTTTAATTTGAACTATACACGTATAACTAAAACCTTTACAACAATAAAGTGCAAAATATAGTTTTTCGAAATATTTAAAGAATTTTGAATTGTTAGTATTTAATTTTATTATTTTCCCAATAATCACAAGTCAAAATTATTTGACGGCACGTCTATACCTGATTAAACATTCCTTTAGAAAAAATGACACGTTGATCCATAAAGGTTCGCCACCCCTGGTCTAGGCCTATGCCTACCACGATATACCCTCATTACTCATCGAGTCGGTTTGTATTTAAGTTATTGAGAATATAAGTTACGCACATTTATTTGTAACAGATTACCATTTTTACTTGACAACTTATGCTATACATTGCCCTACTAAAAAGGGTGGCAGGTGGAGCTTACTTTTGCAAAGGGTCTAGGGCCTTGTAACGTCTTCGATTGATGCGAACCCCACCCTGTCAATTCATCTTAAATCACCCTTCCATTCATCCCCAAACAGATGTTGGATGATAGGTGCAGGTGGCCATGGGGTCATTGTTTGTTGACTGGCCTCGGACAAGCGCAGACATCTGGTCTGGAATCTACAATGGCTAAGGAATGCCGGTGTCAATAGGCATTCCTTTATGAAAGTTTTGAATAGAAGTCGATGCATTGAGAGTGGGGCTGTGAAGCCCAGGTGTGAGATGAATGGATGTGAGTTATGGCGCCCTTGGATTCCAGACGGACGGGGAATGTGTTTGTGTTTGCCGCGTAAATGAGAGACGAAGGTGGCCCGGGGACGAGGGCAGACCTTTTCTTTGACCTGCCAATGAGGAAAACGAGGGGCGTGTGGTGGACCCGCCCCTGGTGTTTAAAAGGGGTGAATTTTGAAAGACTAGAAGAAGAAGAGAGACGGAGGGACGAGAAGAGGAAACCTGAAGCGACTTGGACGGAGAGAAACTTGGACAGATAGAGCCATGGAGTAAACTGGAGCCCGGAAAAGCTAGGGACTGACCTCGAGTGATGAAGACTGTCCGCCTGGCCTTGGCCTATTTAATGAATATTTTTTGGAATCTATTAAATACTATTTAAAATATTAAAATATGGCTGTGACAAATTTTCTTGATTTCTAATGACTGACGACGTTACAGCCTCAAGAAGTCTTAAGGTATTTGACTACGTTCGGAACCGTGATTTTAAAAAAGCGCATAAATGGATAATTGTCATGATATTTAGTGTCACTTAGATTAGAATACATGTATAAAATTGTTTTAAGAACATTTTGACAAAAAATTTATTTAAATACAATATTTTGGCAAAAAATTAACTTAGAATAATCTTTTTTCCAAATGTTCTCTTTTTGTGAAAAATGCTTCTATTATAATAATATTTTGCCTATATTTAGCTCAGACCTCTCTACAGAGGCTCAACTACACAATTTTTGAAAAATTCAAATTATTTTCAGAGTTACTACCAATTTAAATAATTATTGGCGTTTTTTTCTTAAAATTGCTCCCCTCTGTTGTCGTAAAATATGGATAAACCCACTTCTAAGTTATATATTTCAAAAATTCTGGTTGAGCCTCTGTACAGAGGTCTGAGCTATATACAGGCAAAATATAATAATAATAGAAGCATTTTTCACAAAAGGAGAACATTTGGAAAAAAAATTATCTAAGTTAATTTTTTGCTGAAATATCGTATTTAAATAATTTTTTTTTGTCAAAAAGGCCTTAAAACAATTTTATACGTGCATTCTAATCTAAGTGACACTAAATATCATGAAAATTATCCATTTATGCGCTTTTCTAAAATCACGGTTCCGAACGTAGTCGGATACCTTAAGACATCACTGCCTACATTAGACTCCAGCGTAGATGCTCACCTGTATACTTTCTGTCCAAGACATTGATAAGTTGCTAAGTGCCCGTGGAATTTTCTTACGTCGTCTAAAATTGTTCAACAGAGTAGATAATTTTGTAAGCTGTCGGCTGAAAGATATCCTAGAACGAATAAAATTTTGTTTTGTACCATACCACAAAATCATCATCAACAGCATGGCCCTTTGTGGGCCTGAGCCTTTCTCAGAAGTTTTTTCCATTCTGCCCTTCTCCCAGCAACAGATCTCCAGTACTTTACTTTTTAAATGGCTAAGTCCTCATCCACACAGTCTTTCCAACTTCGTTTGGGACTTCCCTTTGGTCTTTTATTAGAGGGAGTTGCATTAAAAATTTTCTATGCTGTTAGTTCTGGGCTCATTGTTAATGTCCTGCTCATCTCATACCACAAAATACAAAAGGTACATTAGCATTTTTGAATGTCTTCAGTTTTATGAAATATTATATATGACTTTTGTTTTCACTTTAGTTCTAACTTTTTGGTGTTTTTCATCTTTTTAACTTTGAAAAATTACATAAAAAATTCATAATAAAATAGTATGTATGTTTATATATATACGTACATACTATATATCTGAATATTTAGATATATACATATACTTGTGTGTGTGTAATTCAGGAAGTTGTTTTTATCAGCTGTGAAGAAGTTATTTTTACGTATATTCTTAATCTAGATATATATTATAAATGCGAAAGTTTGTGAGGATGTTTGTCCGTCTTTCACGCAAAAACAACTGAATGTATTTTAATGAAACTTTACAGTAATATAGCTTATACATTAGAATAACACATAGGTTATAATTTATAGCATAGGCTATAATTTATAAAGATATTGTGTGAAGGGTCCAAAATATAACGATATTTGTCAAGTATGTAGGAAAAAATACTGCCATTTGCAAGCAATTATGACGTGCGCTGCAAAAAAGACCACGACAGCAATATCTATCTTTTATTTATGAAGAAAAATTTTGTTTTGTCTACGCAAGGCGCTGGCTTCTAATTTATTCCTGTGCTTAGTGTAATCCTTACTTTTTTTTATGTCAGAATAAAACGAAGCTTTGAAGGGAGAGGTTGTTTTAAATCTCTTTATTTGTGTGAATGGCTACTATTGATTGTTTTCATGTGTGAACCATAAGAAATTAACGCTTATATCAAAATACTTTTATCGCTTCTGGAACTTAAAGTAAATAAACTTTGTCTTTCACACTACATAATTTGTTTGTGGTTATTAGTTAATTATAAAGCTATAATATACGTTAATATAATTATAACGTTAATTATATCGCATTTTTAAGTATAAAAATAATAACTACTGTATTGTATTTTTTGGAGTAAGTGAGTGAATATTAACATCGCACTGTTCAGCTACACGAGGGCTTTTGGCAACGGACCACGTAATTTTGAACCATGGTCAAGTGACGTGGACGACACCTGAGCTGTCACCCCCTTCTCCTAACTACCACACCACACCAACTTAGAAGGAATATTCTACCAATATTTAGTAGGAATATTCGTTGAAATCCACAGTTGCATGATATATGGCAGCACGGGTTCTATGATGAGTATTTTAGCGGTGAAGGCGAATAGTTTTGTAGCAGATATTGCGTTTTCAGCGCATTGCAAAGATTATTATTTTTGTCCCGAAAAAATAGTTTATGTCAAAATTTAAGTGTCTTATGTTTTTGTATATTATAAAGACTTTAGAAAACGATTTGACTATTTATTTTAAGTGAACGGTGTATATAGTTAATTTTACAGTGTAATATCTTTAATTAATTTATTAGCTCTAATGGATTAAATTTCCCAAAGTGGAGTATTTTGTTTATGTGTATCCCTTAATTTTCAATGTAGTGTTTCCAAAAAAAAAATATTGCATGAAAAAAACTGCAGTAAATCATAATGCGGTAGATAAAGGGTTAGCGTGCATCATTTCCCTACACGGCGGGTCTTTCAAAGCTCGAGCTATGAAAGTAGCAAAACATTTGCCAACTTGATCGTTAACATTTCGCTATGTTTTTCATTGAATCGACATTATAATTTAAGAAATGACGTTGCTTGCGAATATTACAATTTTAACATAAAATAAATACAGCAGAAAGTAATATTAATGTACTACACTATATTTTAAGCGTTCATTACACAAAACTTTTAACAATGTGTTACTTTTGCTGAGCAGAGATCAGCTTAGGGAGGTATTTTCAAAAATCGACCTTCAAGAATGTTACGGGGAGTTATAAATAAATAAAAAAAAAAAACTTTCTTATCAGCTTTAGATCTACATACTTAAAATTTAACAAAGGTGGTTTTTTTTTTTAATTTTTTTATTTTGTTCAGCTGAGACATGCAAAAAGCTTTTTTTGTTTAATTTGTAATTCACGTAAAATTAACTCATTAAAAACTTCTTTATCCTTCAATCTGTGTTGTTGAATTTTTCAGTTCACTCGTGCGAAGAACTGGTATATCAGCTAGTTATGATTATAAATGAAATAACTAATTACTGCTAAAAATAAAACAAAAACTTTAAAATCAAATATAATTTTTAGTGTTCTTATTCCAAAAGGGACACATACGTTGTAGATACACTACTTAAAAAATATTGATCCTGATTTTACTTCTCATTTTTATTTAGAAATTAAAAATTAGCAATGGCTTTTAAGGATACTTTTATTATTTTGACGAAATTAGAGAAGCAGAGAATATACATTTTTTCCATTTATATATATATATCATATTTTATCATAATTTACTTATTTAATGACATAAATCTTGCATAGCTTGCCTGTTATATTATATTACCGTAACATTTGGATGATTTGAAAAATCTATCATTGTTAATAATAAACGAAATGCTTAAGCCATAAATTAAATTCTTATATAAAATCATGAAATATTTAAATTTGCATTATTATAAGTAAAAAATTTTGATACGGAATTTTTTATCCAATTACATTATTGCACATATCTGGATATATTTTAAGAAACACATTAATTTTTTAAAAATAAATGGAAGAACCAATTTGGTGGAACACTCGAGAGACCCATGTATTTGTGTTCATCCAGTAAAAATATACGAAAATGCAATTAATATAAATAAAATTTATATCAGCCTCAAACTTTTAATAAAAATAACCATCTTATATTTTTTACTACCTTTGTTTTTATTATCATGTAATCCCTTTCAGGCTAAACAGAAAATTTCATATCAACAAAGTATTTAAAGTGTATTTTTCTGTACTTACAGTAAGCAATTTCCATTTAATCAAATATATCGAAGATACTTTCACAATCTTATTATTTTACAGGATTTACTTTAACATAAAAAAAACAACAACATTAAATAAATCAAAAGAAAGTTAAACTACGAATTAGAAATTCCTTTGAGATGAATTCTCCATATTTTAGTAGCTAGTTTAATTTCTATTATTATATTGAAAGTGTTCTTACCAGATTCTTATATTTATAGATAATTGTGTTTGACTTCATCTGATTATATTTACTTCCCCTAAAAATATTATTTAATTTAATGTGTGTTTTAGTATAACCTTTGTTTTTCGTGCAATGCAATCATTCGTTTTTTTCCACCTTTATCCTCTCATGCATTATTTATAGTACCATGAGACTTCGGATTCTAAATTCGGATAAAGTCATACATGTCATTATGTCCAGAATCAATTTCGCTGTTAATAAAAAAAATCGAACCTGAATCATATTATTATATTTCGTTTCAGTGTAATAGATAAATAAAGAATAATATCTTTAATGTAAACTGTTTAGGTTTTCAGTGAAACAGAGATGATATTTATTGCCAATTATAAGTTTTAAAAATATTTACCTTCCCAGTCATTTTGTATTTTAAAGTTATTTGTGTTTAATATTAAGGAATAGATCCCTATATATAGGAAAACTTTTCTGGATTCAAATATATATATATATGTGTGTGTGTGTGTGTAAGGATAATTAAATTAGATTAAAAATTAAATTCCCTATCTAGTACTTAACTCATATTTTTCATTTCATCCTCAAGTATCAAACTAATCACCCATTTATTTCTTCCGAACATATGGCCTAGCCAATAAACATGTCTAATTCCAGATCGTTATATTTAATAGCCCTATATGTCAGCATTAACTTTCAAGTACAATCATAAAATCCGCGATACTTACCCCATCGGTGTGTTTTAAGTGCTAATCCACTTAAGACACCGTGGCGTGTTTTTTCCTCGCTGCTGTTAGAGTCAGAAGAGATGAACTAATTCTAGGATAAAGACCTTTTTTAAAACTAAGCTGGCTCAAACTGTGTTATATATTAGATTGATGGATATTCTCTATTTACATTACATTCCGATTTCAACTATCATATTAATAATATCATACTTTATTATACAACTAATTTTTGTTAAATAAATTTACTTTTCCAGTATATGTGGGTGATCTCATTGGTACCCGGCCTAACTTAGAGATGGCGATAGTTGTTTATATATATCACTGTATTATAGAAAGTATGCAATATATTATATAAAGCATATATTCTAAGTTTGTGAAGATGCCACGTTGTTAAATATTTGTTTGACAGCCATCAATCTATATATTTAATGAACGTTTTCAGTAAATTTGTGAAAATGCAGAAAATTGGTCATCGTTATGTGATGCAATAATTTTATTTGAAAGGCCTAAGCCCAACGAATATAAAAGCTGACTCTAGGTCAGGAATGGCGAAACATTGGCACGCGTGCCATTGAGAGCACGCGGCACAATATTTTGGGCACGCCACCGATCAAAACGATCAACCGCGATTGATTCTTCAATCCAGGAATTTTCAGTGAGATTTTCTCAGTTCAAAGAATTACCAGAAATGCTCAAGTTTATTATGTACCCTGATGTGATATAATTTGATAAACTGAACTTCCCCGAATTCGATTGGATGGAAATTGAAGAATTTGAAATGCGACTTATTGATTTCTAGTCTAGTTCAATATAAATTCAAAAATTTAGTGAAACAAGGAAAAAGTTAGAATCGATTGAAACAAAAAGATTTAAAAAGCAATATAAGTAAAAATGCCAGTATCGAACTTCTGGAAGCATTAAATTTGATTCCAGATACGTTTAACTGTGTTGAAGGAGCTGGCTCATGATATATTAACCATATTTTCATCGACCTATACCTACGAGTCATTATTTTCACAGATGAGTAATATTAAAGCCTCGCTTATAGAAACCATTTGGCAGATGACTCCAATTCAGCATGCATTCTGCTAAAAGAAAAAAAAACTTACCCAATCCTAATATAATTTATTTATTATATAATCTGCAACAGCAGAAATCACACTAATACTACTTTATATAATTTGAATAACACGTTTAGGTAAAACACACATTTACTACTATAGTATACAAAATGTATTTTTCTGTAGTAAATAAAGAGTTTTGTGTTGTTAGTATTAGTTTTATTATTTTTCCCAATAATCACAAGTCAAAATTATTTGACGGTACGTCTATATCTCATTAAACATTTCTTTAAAAAAATGGCACGTTGATCCATAGAGGTTCGCCACCCCTGCTCTAGGTTCTAGCTTTCTTCTACTCTGGGTGAGTCTGCTCCTTCGTTTACAACTGTAAAAAATTAGGTAGCAGAGTTTAAACGATGCCACCGTACGAGCTGCCGAGATGAGCATCGCAGTGGTCGACCAAATGAGGTGACGACTCCAGAAACGGTAAAGAAAATGCACAAAGCGCGGTACTGGATGATCGTCGACAGGTAGTAGACATAGTAGGCATTTCAAAAAGTACGTTACATCGCATATTATTTGAAAATTTGGACATGAGAAAGCTTTGTGCAGATGGATGCCGCGTTTGCTCACACTCGAGCAAAAACAGTGCCGTGAAGATGTTTCAATTGAGTGTTTAACGAAGTTTCCCCAAAAAAAATCAGAAATTTTGCACCTTTCATAACCATGGATGAAACATGGGTCCATCACTTCACACCTGAGACAAAAGAACAATCAAAACAATAGACTGAAAAGGGAGAAGCGGCTCCAAAGAAGCGAAGACCGTCCTATTTCCAAGCAAGGTTATGGCGTCGATTTTTTCGGATGTGCGTGGGATAATTTTACTTAACTATCTTGGAAAGAGGGAAAACTATGGACGGTGAGTATTGCGAGAACTTATTGCAACGTTTGATCGAGTTGAGTTTGGTGTTTTATGGCGTAAGAGCCAGTTTTGGCTATACTGCGCCAAACATTCATAGGTCTGTGGTCTGGACGGGAAAAGAAGAAAAGAATTGATGACAAGATGGAGGGTCGAAAATAAAGAAGGATCAGCTGGGGTACCCCGGGGTCGTGACACCCGTGTTAACTAAAGATAGTAAACCCCTTGGGAAAAGGAAAAGATCACTAGGGTACCTCGGGATTGTGACACCCGTACCCACCTAAAGAAGGTGAGCCCCCTGAGGGGAACGTTTGATCGAAGGAATCGAGCAAATACGGCCGCATTTGGCTAAGAAGAAAGTGCTTCATCAAGACAATGCACCTGCTCACAAATCCGTTATTGCAATGGCAAAAAAATGAAGAAAAAATGAATTTAAGTTTGAATTGCTACCTTACCACCCAATTCACCAGATTTTTTCCCCGGATTATTTTCTAATCCCAAACTTTAAAAAAAATGGCTCAGTGGTCAAAGATTTTCCAACGATGAAGAAGTGATGTCGGCAATTAATGGCTATTTTGAGGAGCAAGACAGTTCTTATTATAAAAAGGGTATCAAACTGATTGAACATCACTGGGAAAAGTGTATACAGCTGAAAGGAGATTATGTTGAAAAATAAATATAGTTTTTTCCAAAATGTTTGTGTTTTCTTTGTTGAGTCGGCTACTTTGGGACCACCCTCGTAATTTTCCCTGTTCTGGATCTCTTCACTCCTACATTAAACAAAAATTAATCTTTTTAAAAGGAAAACTGCATACTTAGGTTAAATGTTTATAAATTTAAAAAAAATAATAGTACGGTAAATGGGAATATACATTACAATTATATGAATTTATATTAGCATTGACACATTTTGAAATGGAAAAATGTGTTCCTACCTTAAGTTTTGTGCTTTAACTCTACGCGAAGACACCCCAAAAAGTTTTAAGGTATCCGACTACGTTCGGAACCGTGCTTTTAAAAGGGCGCATAAATAAATAATTTTCATGCTATTTAGTGTCACTTAGATTTGAATACATGTATAAAATTGTTTTAAGGACATTTTGACAAAAAAATTATTTAAATACACTATTTCGGCAAAAAATTAACTTAGAATAACCTTTTTTCAAAATGTTCTCCTTTGTGAAAAATGCTTTTATTATAATAATATTTTGCCTGTATATAGTTCAGACCTCTGTACAGAGGCTCAACTATGATTTTTGAAAAATTCACATTATTTTCAGAGTTACAACCATTTTAAACAATTATCGGCGTATTTTCTTAAAATTTCTCCCCTCTGTTGTCGCAAAACATGGATAAACCCACTTCTAAGTTATATATTTCAAAACTTCTAGTTGAGCCTCTGTACAGAGGTCTAAGCTATATACAGATCTAATATTATTATAATAGAAGCATTTTTCACAAAAGGAGAATATTTTGAAAATGGGTCATTCTATGTTCATTTTTTGTCAAAATATCGTACTTAAATAATTTTTTATTGTAATACTATTCTTAAGACAATTTTACATACATTTTCTAAATCTAAGAACACTAAATATCATAAATATTATCTATTTATACGCTTTTTCAAAATCTCGATTCTGAACGTAGTCGGATACCTTAAGCAAAAAAAACATGATTATTACTGTAGAAAATCACTGAGAGAGTTAGACAGAAAAACATGATAAAAATAATTGTACTAATTAATATTAATTATTTCTGGTTTTTAATAGAACCGAATTCTTCCCTCCTCCTCCCCTCCGTGTTTGATTATTTATTTAAAGGTGGTTTCTGAGAGACCAAATTCCCCACAAGTAAATTTCGAATGAGAAGTCTCCTGAAATAAATGGAAAACTTTTGTACTCTTTGAGGAATCCGATTTTAATATGAGTGGATCTAACCGTAAATAATTCGTTCCAAAGGCAAGTCCGCGCTTTCAAACTGCCTCAACAGTAGAATATCCTGCGGGCTGGTTGATGTGTTGACTTTTCTCAAGCCTCAGAGTTGACAAACTTCATTTTATCAATAGAATTAATAGCTATTTTACGTACGAGGATATTTCAAAGATTTAGCTTCTGCTACGAATTATGTGTGTGAGATTAGTTCTCTAATACAAACTAATTTCATACTAAAATGATTTAACTCATGTCGTAGGTCACGAAATGAATTTCTATTAGTAGTCAATGGCAATGGGTGGCTTATAAACGCCTTGATGTGCTTATGGACATTATTTTTTATTTCAGGAACTGTTGGGATTCAAAGGAAATACGATAGATTACTGAACTACAGAAAGAGTGAAGATTAATATGATTCAAGAAATTCAATATATTGTAAATTTTTAATACATTGCGTCAAGAATCCTAAAAAAAAAAAAAACATCAGACGTTGTATCAAGATTCCCACTTTAAAAAAATGGATTTAAAAGTTAAAAAGTAGACTCCAAAAGATTAAAAAAAAAATCTGAAAATGAAGGAACATAAAATCAAGGAATTTAGAGGAAGTGTGCATTGAACAGTTTTTAATTAAATGCGACTCACAATTTTGCATAAATTTAAATAAACATGATTTACAGCAAAAAGAAAAAACTATTTTTGGCAGAAAAGTCCACTTTGTCAAGTAACATATAACGGTTGTGCTATGGAAAAGTCATTATTTTTTTTAAAATGGGTTCGAAGAAAACGTTCACTTATTGAACCTACGATCAGACCAATTATAATTTTCAACTAATTCAATATATTGTAAAGTTGCTTAAGATTCAATTTGTTTAAAAAGGGATTACATCAAACGTTTTAGAATTGACTGCTTTTGATTTTCAAAAACATGACCTTAAGAGACGTAAAAATTCAAGATTCATTAGAAATGAACTCGTTAACAATAGCAATAGAATGGGAGAACATATCGATCAAACATTCGTCGATATTCACATCCATGGAAACATGCAGGTCAGGGGAAATTTGAGACATCTGCTCGACTTTTTCTAACATAAACTACGTTCTTGATGACACATTAATTGCAAAACTTTTTACCAAACAAAAGAAAAAACAAAGCAAAAAAAAAAGAATTTCAGAAAAGTCCATTAGAAGGTTTAGTGAAGGAATGGAATCTTAGAGAAAAATTAGTGGGACAAGTTGAACAATTAGACGGCCTACACAAAATGTGCAAGCAAACCCCACCTTCGAATAAAATTTATAGGAAGGTAATATACCTGGTACACCTCAGACAAGTAGCGAATAGATGAGTCTGAAAACCT
Organism: Trichonephila inaurata madagascariensis; assembly: GCA_019973955.1. NCBI lineage: Eukaryota > Metazoa > Arthropoda > Arachnida > Araneae > Nephilidae > Trichonephila > Trichonephila inaurata. The sequence continues at coordinate 15,988 of BMAV01000434.1, forward strand.
TTGTCAAGGGTCATTATACAAGGAAGTTTAGATAAAGCTAGATTAGGTAGGTAATGACTATAATTAGATAACATTTAGTTGTGATCTGGACTTAATTATTCCAGTACATGGATGGCTTATTGACTTAAAGAAGTTTCATGCATCCATAGAATTAATTCTTAATAAATGTATTAAAAATTTATAAAGTTCATCCTTAGATAAATCCCACACCTCTAGCGTATCCGGATCCAACACGTCATAGCAAATCACGAGGTCAGTGTGAAACTCAGAGAGAGATTTCTCACCCAGACCAAGATTCCACCATCTCTATAACTTTGTTTTTCAACAATGTTGGATGAGTTGTATCTGGTGTGCTCCCTCCAAATCAGAAAATGCTCTGAATCAATCTCACTTATTAATCTGGATTCGTTTGTGAAGAGTAAAGAAGCTCGCTGGTTCATAAAAAGTGTTATCTTGCCCAACATAACTGGTAGATATCTGTCGTCAGCTCAGAAGCCATGCATAATTGGTTATCTTTTACAGAACCCTACATTGTGAATGTATCTTCGCACCGTACTGGCGGAGATTCTTGTTTCTGATGTGACAAAATTATCTGCTACGAGCTGAAGCAAAGTAGTGCTTCTCCTTCGGTCTGAAAGAACTAGAAAATGGCCTCTCGCATAGTAATACCTCGTGGTCGACCTGGAACACGTCTTCCAGATACAGACTCATTAGATTTTAATTGAACTCAGTCGTTGGACCTCACTTTGAGCCATCTATCAGCAACAGCCTGAGACAATCCCATTTCCATCCACCTAAATTCTTGCCAAGTTAAGGAATCAGATAAATAACTTCCCCAGACATTACTAAAATTTTCTGAATATTGTTTTAAAAAATTATAAACTACTGAAGATCAGCAATCGTTTAAAACGTACAAACGAAGTTGCGAAAGTTTGATTTTTGCATGTTTTCTCCATTTCCTATACAAATGTCCATTTCTTTAAAATAAAAGTAAAGGCTATCGATTTAGCAGAAAATTTCTTAAAAATCATTTTTATCATTCATATAAATTATGAGTTTAATTTTCACTGTAATTTTTTTGAATGGTGAGCTTTTTGAAAAAAATGTTGTACATTAGCTTTTGGAGGCTAGTTTATTTTGTAAAAGAAGATTTATGCTCAATTTTGTCTCTTTCTCATTATTAATAATTAAAGCAAGACAAAGTTTTTGTTTCTTAAATATCTGTACTAAGATTATTTTTTAAATATAGCTAATAATCAATAGCAAATCTCTGCTCTTAAAAATTTAATGAAATCTAGAGCTTTGTGGATTCACTTATTTCTAAACTTTAAAATATAAATCTGTTTTTTTCTTTCTTTTCTATACAAGAACAAATTTATGCAAAGATTAAAACTAGATTTATACAGGGAATCGAAGAAATAATCTAAACACAAGTTGCATATGAAACTAACCACTTAAAATTAATTTGGAGTTGGTCCCCTCCCCCCATATACATTTTCACTTTTAACAGCCAACTTATTAAGGAAAAAAATATTTATATAAAGCGATGTAGAGAGTTTGAAAGACAGTAATAGTGAGAAGTTGAGAGTGGAAGGTGTTATGCTACAGTAAGCCAATAATTCGAAATTTATTTTATTACTAAATGTATGTTATATTTATTTTTGCTGAACTACAAATGTGTTATATTTTTAGAGACGGTAGTTTATTATTAACAAAGATGTTGGCTTAAAAAACAGTTCTCTTAATTGAAACATTTATATATGAGCTTTCTGATAAATTTGCATCATAGTCTCATAACATCAAAGTAATCTCTGCTAGTCACTATGATAGTGTTGGAAGAAAACATCAACACAAAAGTTATCTAAATATTTTATATACAACTATGAGATTGATTCAAATATCTTTTTTGCTTACGAAAGAATTACTTCCCAAGTAATTTTTCTTTTAAAATTAAAGACACTGAGAAAAACAATTTTCAAATGATTTCCTTCTTTCCCATAAATACTATATATATATATATATATATATATATATATATATATGTGTGTGTGTGTGTTGTGTGTGTGTGTGTGTGTGTGTGTGTGTGTGTGTGTGTGTGTGTAGTTTAAATTCTCTACAAATGAGAGATGAACATTCAACAAGAGCAAAACCGAAAAAAAATTTGAGATTGCAGGATAACCAGACATTGAAGAATATATGAGAAATTAAAATTATAAAATAGGGTTTAAAATACAAAAAATGGATGCTACAGTATTATAAATATTGCTGACTTAGAACAGCTTATATATAATATATATATATATATATATATAATATAAACTTCATTTATGCATCATTTTTGAAATAAATATTCAATAATCTTTTTTTATGTAAACATAATGCAAAATACCCATAAAAGTGTCATGAAAAGCTTCAGTCCACCTCAAGAACGTTGACATCTCTATTTTACGTTCCCCCTGAATCAATAGTGATATCAGTAGAGTGGGATGTACAAACAACCCAAGTAGTTAAATGTGAAAAAATTTCCGAAATCCTTTTGGAAAAACATTGATGCATGCATTAATGCGAAAGGTAACTGTATAATATGAAGTAATAATATTTTTTTTGTATGTATCTGAGTCATACTAGAAATAAAAATAGATGCACGGATAAATAATATGTACGTTTATTCTCAAGAAAAAAAATATTAGATAATCTATTTAAGAAAGATTATTGGAATCTGAGGCAAATAATCGGAATAATAAATAAAAGTAAATTATAAGTAAATATGCATGTAACCGTAAATAACCGAAATACGTTATTACTTCCGTACTTGTCAAGTATAAAAGCGAGCATCAGTAATATTTTCTATACCTTTCAGTTAGAATCGGTTCCTATTACAAGTTCAGAGTAAGTAACCGAATTACATAAAATTGGCCAATATTGCCCATATATATAACCCATTTACACGCCAGATCAGAGTATATGACATTGTAAACAAAAATTTAAACAGAAAGAAAGGCAAACTGACAGAGTGACTGACTATTTGAATGACACAATTTTATGAAAATCGGTTACACACAACAGAAAGTTTCAGTAAATATCCGAAATAAAATTTTGTTCCGTGTATTTCTTAATATTCGTAATGAGAATTCATTTACATTAGTAAGTACAAGAAATTATGGAAGCTCTTAAAAAACGCATTTTTTCTCTTAAGTGCATGTAACATCGGATTTCAGCTATTTTGGGTAATACTCATATATGTATAAGCAGTCATGCTTAAATTATTTTCAATGTGTAGTATAAAAACTTAAATCTATATTTATATATAATTTTCTTTCCATAAAAGTTAGCAGTCGAGTATCTTGAACGCGAATTTGTGGTCGGTGTTGTCGAGTCATGGATTGGAATCCTGGTGTCACTGAAGACCTTCCATATAAAAGGGCTAATGTACGTTAAGGATCAAAGTCCTGATGTTTATGGGATGTGGAAGTTTGGAGAGAGGGGTGTGCCAGCCCAAGTGTCATTCTTTTCACTTGACAGAGATTCAAAATTTGCCAACGCGTTTCTTTGTGTTCGAAGTTAATAAAAATTGAAATGAATCCATGCTAATTACTATTATGTTCTTAATAAACTAAGATTCTTTTGGGGAGGAAGAAACATTTTTCTCAAATGTAATACCATAGAAAGATTTTTTTTTGTATAACTGAATGAATAACTCTTTTAAAAACTAAGAATTTACTTGCATATACTTAACCAATACACCCTCTTGAAACCTCCCTCACATTAAGTTTACATAATTTAATAAAAACATTCCTTTTCTATGGTTATGTTTCCATACCTTTACTTCACGAAACAACTCTTTCTATGCAATTCCTCCTCCCTCCCCTTTCCAAATATCCCCCCTCCCCGTCTATTTGCAATCTGATTTCCTATTTAATGAAATTAAGTGTTTCAAAGGTTTATTTAATTTACATCATTAGTTTAAAGAGTTATTAAAAGGGAAGATAAGGTATCTTTTTAGTTTTTCTTTGCAGTTTGAAATATAACTCAGAAAGCTCAGAGCATTGAACGATTTTTCTCGTATAACCTTTCTTTTCTATAGAAATTTAATTTTCAATAATTTTTTTTATTAGTGCTTTTAAAAATAATTTTATAGAAAACTTTTTACTCTTTACATTTAAATGTAGTGAAAATTTTTATTGAATTTTAATTTTATTTAATTTTACGATTTCGATACGTTGCTCAATTTTCTTACTCTTTATCCGATTTCAATTCTTAAGGCATTTTCTATGATGGATGAGTGAGAAAACAAAAAAGAAGTGAGGCGAAGCTTATGTGTACATCTTCGACAAATGACAAAACCTATCTTTAGATACATAGTTTTCATTTAAAATAGAATATTATGTTCTTTCAAAAGCAAACCCGACAAAATGAATAACGGTATCCAAGTTCCACAAATCATTTTTGATGAAAAAAGTTTTTTTAAAAAATTATTTACTCTGAATTAATTTTTTAAAATTCTAAAATTGCTTTCATATTAAATCTATGGAAAACAGAACACAAGTTTCAAAAATTTTAAGAATTAAAAAAAAAATGCTAAAAATACAAAAAGTAGTGACATTGAAATCAAAAATCGAGTATTTGTCCGACTATTATTCTATTTCATCATTTTTGAAATTTATAAAAGTAAAGATACAAAAGAAAGAGAATATTCAAAAAGTTTTGCGAGCTCCGATACGTTTTATGCACAACTTTCCATCCGAATACTTATAAATATTTAACAAAAATTATGTTATCGTAATCCTTTTGAAATGGAGACTTATAATTATTTCCTAGAGTTTAGCTTCTGGTTCACATTTTAAGAAACTTCTTAAATAAAGTATTGTTAAAAATTATTTTAAATTAATTTCAGTAATTATAAATGCAAAAATTCATCCCTTAGTAAAAGGGTTTCCTCTCAAAATTCGGAATTATTTAATAGAGTATGTTATAGATATGTTTTAATTCCGAATACACAAAAATGCTGAATAATTTTTTGAATATCTTGAGTCCCGTTCTTCGCATGGGGGATTTTTTTAAAAATAAGAATCATCTGCCCTTTTAGCTTGCTGGCATAGAATTTTTTAAAATATGGGCTTATATAGGGGAGACCGGGGCAAGATGACGAATGTCATAATTTTTCCGTTTTCTGCTAGGTAGCAAGATTAACCGAACACTACTGTGGCTCTCTTATTGACCGTTCGTTAAAAAATAGTATAGAGAAGCCTAAATCTATATTTTCGTGTTAGTTGTGAAGCTTTGATTGTTTACCGCTGCCCCGATATAACTTTTATGCATGTGCAAATAAGTTCTGCAACAGATACATGCAAGATATATCATTTATCTTTCATATTTGTGAGTAACTTAGTTTAAATACTACATATTACCACGAATAAATATCAATTAATCGACTTCCTTCATGGAAATGGAAAATAATATTTTTAAATAGGCAGTCTGGGGCCAGATGACGGGGGCGAGCTCGTCATCTTGCCCCGTGTTTCGGAATTTATTAAACTATGTTGTCTATTCTATTAAATCCTGTAACACTTGTTTGTCTGTGTTTTTGTCCGCCCGACCTTGCGCTTCTATCTCTTTGGGGCTAAGGGGTGCATCGGATCGAGGAGTGTGTCGTTCGAAAGGGGGCGACCAGAGGAAGACATTTTTGCCACCCTCTAACAACTTTATGGTAATTTATCCAGGACAAACTATCATAGACAAAAAGTATTGGTGAGCGTTTGAGCACCGCTTACTTCAGAGCAGTCAGCTAAAGTTGGAAATGGCATTAAAGGTTTTAAAAAATGTGGGATTGAGACTAATAATCCTCTTGTGTTTAGCAAACATGACTTTGCTGCTTCAAAAGCTACTGATAATGATGTTGTTGGCGATGAAATTGAAAATAATAGTGCTAATCCTCAGATCCTAAGAGTAGAAAACCAACATATAAATCCTCCAGAAGAACAAGAGCATATGGCAAATGCTGATTACGATGCTCTAAAGAAGCCTGTGAGTGTTTTTTTTTTATTTCAAATCATTGCCTAAAGCAACACAAAGTGAGAAAAAAAAGAAAAAGCAAAAAAATGATCTCAAGCATTGTTACAAGCACACCCATCAAAGAAATGTTAGAACAAAGGGAAAAGCAGAAGGAAGAACAGGAAACTTTAAAAAAAACAGAGAAGAGCCCGTGAATCTAAAAAGGGAGTAAAAAAACTCAAACTAAGTTCCTGTAGGCCTAAGTCTATAAAATCCAGGCCAAACAGTCCAGTTGCATCAACTTCAAAGGATGGTGTTATAAGATCTCCTGCTTGTGAAGAGTAATATTGTGACCCTCCAACCGAAGAATGGATTCAGTGATGTAAAATGCCAGGAGTGGTGGCATGTGGAAAGTTCCAATTATGAAAATGGCATTTTTATTTGTGACTATTGTTAGCTGCACAACTAAACACTTCAACATAACGTTACAATGTATTATGCTTAGTTTGATACTTTGTAAGATGTAAAAACCCAGTTATAATTTGTTAAACCATGTAACATATTCAAAAGATAAAATCTGTTCAACCTTTCGTAGATGTCATCTTGCCCCAGTACTGGGGCAAGATCAAAATTTGTTAAGGTTCTGAAAAATAAAATTATCCTTTGTTTTTTTTATTTGAGAAATTAAACGGTAATGTATTTAATACTACAAAGGACTACTCTAACACTTCATGTAAAAAATATTTTTTTTTTCCTTAAAAATAAATTAATAAACAAAAAAAAACTGTTAACATCGTCATCTTGCCCCGGTCTTCCCCTGCAATTAAAAATTTTAAAATAACTTTTTTTGAATATCTAATCATAGTAATCATCTATATTATCTCCAGTGAATTTTTGAAAGAATACGTTTTTGCAATAATTAGTTCTAAAAAGAATCGTAATTATGTTATAAAGAACAATCGAGCGAGTAAATACAAAATAATAGGATTTGTGGCGGTGTGATATCTATATGAACTAGTACCAACATCACGCGAAGACGATCGTTTTGGCGTGATGGGTTAAGTACTCGCGTTCGGAACGGAATGTACCCATAACGAACCTAAAATGGAATTTTATAGTCGCTGATGTTTCCATTCCTATAGTAGGAGCTGATTTCTTAGCACATTTTGGCTTAATTGTGGACTTAAAACAACGTAAACTCATTGATACGCTCACAAATCTAAGTAGCCTAGGCAATTTAGAACGAAATCACCAATTACACATTAAAACTGTTTCCGAAAATTTTATTTACAGCGACATTCTAAAACAATACCCTGATTTAACCCATTCATCTATTCATAACAAAATTGTGAAACATGAAACAGTGCATGTAATTGAAACTAAAGGCCAACCCGTCCACGCTAAAGCTAGGAGACTTCGCCCGGAGTTTTACGAACAGACTAAAAAAGAATTCGAATACATGATGGAACAGGGAATTTGTCGTCCTTCGAAAAGCAATTGGTCTTCTCCTTTACAAGTTGTAAACAAAAAGCCTAACGGAATACGACCAGTGGGTGATTACAGAGCACTTAATGCAGCCACAATCATAGATGCATATCCGATACCCCATATTCAAGATTTCGGTCAACTACTTTTTAACAAAACAATTTTCTCAAAATTAGACATTGCTCGGGCATATCACCACATTCCAATTCATGAAGATGATATACCCAAAACAGCGATAATCACCCCATTTGGTTTATTTGAATTTCCGTACTTAAATTTTGGTTTAAAGAATGCGGCTCAGACATTTCAACGATTTATGCATGAAATTTTAAGAGGTCTTGATTTTTGTTACACCTATTTGGATGACATTTTAATTTTCTCAGAAAACGAAAGTTTACATAAGCAACATGTAACTAAGGTACTTCAAAAACTTAACAGTTATGGACTTAAACTCAACGCTTCGAAATGCGTGTTTGGTGTCCCGGAGATAGAATTTTTAGGCCATCTCATTACCCAAAACGGGACAAAACCTCTCCCTAATAAGGTAGAAACAATTATCAATTTTAAAAATAGGACACTGTTAGGGAATTGCGGCAGTTTTTAGGAATGTTAAATTTCTATCGTAGATTTATACCGCATGCAGCGCAAACACAAGCTCTACTTAGTGAATTTTTAAAAGGTTCCAAGAAAAACGATAAAAGTAAAATTTCCTGGTCAGATCAAACAATTGCAGCTTTCGAGAAATCGAAACAAGAGCTAGCAAACGCTGCAATGTTAACACACCCTAAGCCAAATGCATCCCTTATACTGCAAGTAGACGCATCGGATTACGCAATAGGTGGGGCACTTAATCAAAACACAGCAGCAGGACTCGAACCCTTAGCTTTCTATTCTAGGAAACTTAATGCTGCCGAAACTAAATATAGTGCTTACGACAGGGAGCTATTGGCAGTCTATGCAGCTATCAAACACTTCAGGTTTATGCTTGAAGGACATAATTTTACAATCTTTACGGACCATAAGCCATTAACATTTGCTTTTAAGCAAAAGCTAGACAAATGCTCTCCGAGACAAAATCGGCAACTTGATTTCATTTCTCAGTTCACAACAGACATTAAATACATAAAAGGCAGTGAAAATGTAGTTGCGGATACATTGTCGCGCGTTAATGAAATTACAATGCCAGGTCCAATCGATTATAACGAAATCGCATCAGCTCAATTAGATGACAACGAATTAATTAACTTATTAAATTCTGATAATTCATTGCAATTAAAAAAGGTTAAAATTCCTAATTCTGACTTAGAATTATATTGCGATTTGTCAACTGATACTGTACGTCCCTATGTACCCCAAAAGTTTAGGAAACTTTGTTTTGATAGCGTTCACAATTTAGCTCACCCTGCAATTAGAACCACGTCTAAATTAGTTCGTAATCGTTTTGTGTGGCCTAGCATTAACAAAGATTGTACAGTTTGGGCTCGACAATGCATACCTTGTCAACGCTCTAAAGTACACAGACATACGGTTGCACCACTTCAGAAATTCAGTGACACGTCTACAAGGTTTGACCATGTGCATATAGATCTAATCGGTCCTCTTCCACCGTCGCAAGGATCTACGTTCTGCATGACTGCAATTGATCGCTTCACCCGATGGGCAGAAGCTACACCTATTCCTGACATTAAAGCAACGACAGTAGTGGACGCTTTTTACTCAACCTGGATTGCTCGTTTTGGTGTTCCTACTACAATCACTACCGATCAGGATGCCAATTCGAATCCTCCCTATTTCTAGCTCTTGCTAGACTACTGGGGGTACAGCGAATACGCACCACTGCGTACCACCCTCAAAGCAACGGGCTAATCGAAGAGTTTCACCGCCCACTAAAGGCAGCAATCATGTGCCATGCAACTGAAAAATGGACAGAAATTCTTCCAACTATTCTTCTCGGTTTTCGAGCAGCACTTAAAGAAAACTTGGGCTGCACATCAGTGGAATTAGTGTATGGCAAAACTCTCCGATTACCAGGTGAATTTTTCATTGCAACTAAAGCGGCAAGCGATCCAGTTCAATTCGTTGAACGACTGCGAACTCACATGCAGCATCTACAACCCAAACCCACACGTTCGCGGGGTAAACAAACTATTTTTGTGCACAGCGAACTACTCAAGTGTACTCATGTGTTTGTGAGACGAGATTCAGTCCGTCGACCACTTCAAGCGCCTTATGACGGCCCGTACCCTGTTATCAAACGCAGTGATAAGTTTTACAAGGTGAACATTCATGGACAGCCTACATCGATCTCAATTGATAGGCTGAAATCTGCGTTTAAGCATAATGTGGACGATACTCTTCACATAGAAAAGAGTGATGCAGAGATCAAGCCAAACCTTCGGAAAATTCGTTCTGGTCATCGTGTTCACTTCCTGATTATTTCGTATCATCACGATGACACTGGAGGGGAGTATGCGGCGATATTCACCAAAGACCCATTTCCCGTCGAGAACGAGTGACGTTTCAACGGTCATGTAGTTTCTCGTGGGAAAGATTCCAGGGTGGACACCCGGTGCTGATGTTCTAAGGGAAGTCAACCTCTGACCTCCCTTGATCTAGCCGACAGTAAGATGCCGACGCAGTTCCCACGACAGCCGCCGGTTTCAAAGTACACCGCGTGAAAGGGACTTGGACCAATAGAAGAATGGTTCCACCAAATACGTCCAAACAGAAGTGACTACTCATCACGTGTCACTTTCGTGGGCGGGACGCATTTCACCTCAAAAGAGACCCTGGAATCGCGAGAACAGCCAGAATTTTTTTTTCTCTTAACTTAAAATCAATCCCACACAGGTTAACTTTCCATACCCCTCCTACTTGTTCAGTTCCAATACATCAGTGCAGCCAATAAAGTGCCTACTCTCCCAGTGCCATGGACCAATCAATAGCTTTCCACCCATCAATCATCAGGACTTTCCCGCCGAAATCCAGGATGCATCCCTCACTGTTTTCCTAACCACGCCTCCTTGCCACAACCCCACAACCAATAAGGAAACTCTCACCCAGCCAGGCCCATCCACATCAGGCCACATCTACACATTTGATATGGGATGGAGGAACGCTTCGCGTTCCATTTCACAGAGACGTCAGCAACGTCAGCAACGAACAGCCAGAAAGAGCGACACCAACGCAGAGAGATGATCTAACTCCGACAGTCTCTCCACCTGCATCTGCGCCCCGGGACTTCCAATAGCCTTACCAGCATCTGTTCCACCAGCACTTTTCCAGCTCGTTTTAACGCCGCCTTTAACATTCAGGTTTTATTATTGCCAGTAGCAGAACATTACCGTCCCGGAAATACCGCCGAGGCAGATTCAAACACACAAAATAATATGTATCAAAAAGAGTCTTAAAGCGGTAAAGAAATTTAAAAAAAAAAAAACTCTAAATTCTAATTCTTAAGTTAAAAATTATCCTAAACAAGTTGCTGGAACTAATTTAGCTTGAAAATGAGTAGAAAATAAATAAAAGACTTAATGTTAACCGGAAATAAAAAAAAAAAAATTATTTGAAACAGGTAAACTAGGCATAACTTTGATCAAAAGCATCGCAAAGGCACAAACTGAAGAAAAATTTATATTAGCATTTTAAATTAAAAAAATGTCCAAATTGAACTGAAATTTAGCTTAGCGTTACCGAAAATGATAAAACAGGCTTAATTTTTATCAAATTATATCCAATATGCAGGGGGAAAAAAAATTGTAAACAAAAATTGTGTTGCCAAATTTAAAAGCAACCTTTGATAAAATACCTTATAAACGATGATTCATTCGAAAAAGAATTGTAATTCTACCACAGAAAATAAACAAATGAATAAATGTAACAATAAATAATTATAATGTTAATATAAGTATACGAAATAACTTCTATAAAACTACATGAAGAATAATCTATCGCATTAAGAAATAAGTGTGACGTAATATATTTAGAATTATGAAAATTCACTTGGAATTGTTAAAATATTATATTTCCCCATATCATAAGTTTCCATCACCCACAGTTATAGGGTAAAGAATTTCATGGGTCTGGGCTTTTTTCAGCTTTTGTACAATAATGCTTGCACATTTTTCTCTTTTGTTATTACTGGTTAAATCATCATATTACAGAAAACATGACGAACAGGAAAGAATCATGTATCACGAAGAAAGTCATCATGATAGCATAAGTAAGCGACCTTTTGAATTTATAATATCCGATGTATGCATATTGAAAGAAATTTTTTATTTTGTTTAAGTTTTGTTTAACTTCAAACTTTCAATATTTAATCAATTAAATGATGCGAAAGACTATAACAATGTTTTTGATGGTTTAATATTCCTTTTAAATCAATCTGGTTTACAGTATATTAATTAGATATATTTTAATTGGTTGAGAGAGATACTTGATCTTTAGTTTTTGTTATCCTTCTTCGAGAATGAAAATAAAATAAAATCTTTAAAAAACAGAGGGAGGTGGAAAATTAGCAAATAAAACAAAAGTGAACAAAAATTAGAAGAATACAATACAAAGCAAAAAATTCAGAACTCTGATTTGGCAAGGTAATAATTATATTTAGAAACATACAAACTTATTATTTAAACGAATTTTCTAAGAAAATGGGATTTTTTCTGAAAACTAACCACGGAAAATGTGATAATCCAGAAACGAATTAGTATATTTTAATATACTATGATATACGTTTACTTCTCAAAGTCTTGAAAGAGTAAGAAATAGAAGATATTAATCAAAATTTATTCATTTGTGTTTAAGGGACATTTTAATGACAAAAAATGGGTAAAATTCAATCAAAACACATTTAAATATTTACAAAATTCGAACTAATGAAAATATCATCCAAATTGTACATAGTATATTTTTAATATTCTTAGAAATGTACATAAGAAAGCAAAGTGTAATGTTTATAACAATGCTTTTACTTGAACTCTTTTCTTACAAGCCAAATTTTCACTCATTCTTTTATAAGCATACAGCATTATCTTTAAAAAACATACAGCACAAAAAAGATTAAAATGGGGAGCAAAAGTGTGTATACATAGTGTCATGTTTTTATATCTCCCCCCCCCCTCAAAATCCCCCTTCTTAGAAACAGAAAAGGATATTTTAGAACACTTTTTTAAAAATTCTGATTGAATGTAGTTGGATACCTTAAAATAAAGCTTCCATCAAAGCCTTGGGCAATTCAAACATAAAACTCCTCAAAAATGTTTTTTAGCTGATTGATTGAATAGATTAAAATTTATTTTAAAATTTAATCCAAAAGGTGTGTGTGTGAAAAAAAACATAAAAAAAAATGATCCGAAACCCCTTTTATGTTCTTTTTCTTGAAGTTCCTAAAGGTTTTATGTTTGTTTCTTAAGTTTTAAACATTTTTAAAATTTTTTTTTCTTATTTTCCCCTCATCCCCCAGGTGGGGGATACCCCAAAATGTTTTGATATTTTCATGAATTGGATCTTCATACATAATTTATATAAAATTAAACTTTTTTTTTCTTTTCGGTGAAATTTTGAAAAACACGTTTTATGAAAATTAGATCCGCTAATTTTTTAAAAATATATTATATTTAGCATGTAAAAATAAATTTAAAAAGTTTTTTAAAATATAATTTAAAAAAGCATTTTTTTTTTTAAAAATTTTTTTTTGACCCTAGAAGATTCTTATCAAAAGAATGAAAAGAATCTCTAATGTTGTTGTCTGCTTATATTACAATAAGATTTTCAACATTGAATTTTTTTTATCGCGCACATGTTTGCCAATTCTTATATGTAAAGAGTAATATTTTACAATAGAGTTTAATGTACATTTATGTACTAAGTTTCTTTTAAAATGTGTCACAATTTTTATTCCTTTGAAGAGATATTACTTGATTTTTTTTATTTTCTTATTGTTTCAAGTATCTATGAACCTTTTTTGGTTTTATAATTAACATGAATATATGTTATTTTTTATTATTACAATGACAAAAAGATTACCCCAAATAATTTAAAAAGGGGAAAAAAAAGAAAAATAATAAAGTTTTCGCTCAAGTTATTTAAAACAGGTTTGATATTTACTATGGGTACAAAAATCGATAAGTAATTTTAAAACAAAACAAATAACATTCGAAATCAATGAAATATTAATAAAGTAATCTCTCCTTTTATCACTTCATTAGGCTTGAAATATCAAACCTTAAATTTATTATAAAGCATTATATGAAAGCAGACAAACAGGAAGAAAAAAAAAAAAAATGGTAATTGTGGGGGAAAAAATTTGGAAATTTTTTCTTCCGTAAATAATTAAAATGCTTCAAATAAAAACTTTTCAATTCCTATAATAGCAAAATGCATATTTAAGAATGTAGAATAGTTTCTTATTTTAAATGGCTTTCATGATTCCATCAAATTGCTATTTTCGTAGAAACATTTATAAGAACATTTAACTGTTGAAATGGAATACTATTACATATTTTTATATTGTAACAATGATTTCTGTATTTGCATAAACCAGATAAATCTTGATGTATAAGGAGAAATAGGATAATTTGGATATAATCCTATCAAAACGAAACCTATTTTATTTTTTCAATAATCCATTTCTTTTTCAGTCTGTATCTTTGCACTGTTGATGATAATTCGATCAAAGCTCTGTGCTTATTTTGATACGAATAATTTTTTGGAATCAATTAATAATAATGCCGTAATTTCTTTTTCAGTTTATTTTTAAGCTAAACTGGGGATCAAGTTATTTATTTTAGATAATTCTTATCTTTCATTTATGTTAATTTGTTACTCCTTTTCCATTTACAGTATTTATCGTATATTGTTTTGTGTATTTGGATCTTATTTTTAGCCCACGTCTTTAATCGTGGATTCTATTATTTATCCTCTCCTAATGCAATTCGAAAGCCAATCTCATAAGGTGAAATGCTGTAAGTGTTCGTGTAAGTGTATTTGTTTTGTTTCATTTAAACTTTCTAAGCGTAACGATTTTTTTCGCTTAAAAAATTCCAAATGAACGTTCTTGCCACATTCAGTTGATGCATGTATTCACGCAGTGAATTTCGCTCTAATTATCTGACGGTCAAGGGCTAGGCATTTGATAAATATAGCTCTATCCAGAATTAAACCCGTTTCCATTTTTATTACTTTTTATCGCAGCTACATTTTTTTGTACAGAAATATATTTATCTCCAGAATTGAATCATCGATACAATACTCCTTGCGTCTTTTGCTCCTTTAAAAAAAATTATTTCATAATAAAAACCTAAGAACTATTTATATAAGTCATTGCTCCTCTATAGTATTTTCACTTAGCAAACGTATAACGCCCTTAATCTTCGCAAAATAAAATCGCCAAGAAGATAATCTGATCAAACTCATCTGCTAAGCTTAGTCATTTGCAGAAAAAGCATTAAGCGATGGGAAAGACCGAAATTACTTCTGACCCAGAGAATTGGTGTTGGATTAGCGAGGATTTCCTCACTCAGAAAAAAAAAGAAAGGTTGAATAGAATGCACCAACCTGGCATATACACATTGATTAATACCAATACCAAAATGGAGCTTTCGTGATAATGAGGGAAAATGTGATTTTGTTAATGCTTATAATATACAGTTTAGCATATAAGTAATATATTTATGTATATTTTCTTATTTAACTTTAAAAATATATTCGTTTTTCATATTGAAGATTATTAATATATACGCTACCATAAACATTTCCAGAATTCAAATTGAGCAATTCTCATTTTGTATAAGTAGTTTTTTATATATATATAAAAAAAAATTCTCGTTCTACAACATTTTATAATTTTGGTTAAATTTTAATTAAATTCATTATATTTTTCATAAAATTATATTCTTCTTTTTAAAAAAAAACAATAGTTTTTTTTAAAACAATGATTATATTTTTTTAAAAAATCTTACTCTTTTTAAAAAATATTATATTATTGAAATAAATATTATATTTAAAAAAATTATTATCCTTTTTAACCAGATTTTTTAAAAAAATAATAATACTCTTTATAAAATTACTTAAATTTTTATAATTCGTTTTCTAAGAAGAAAAAAAAAAACTTTTGAAAAAAATAATTAGTAAACGAAGAAATATTATATAACATTTCTTAAGGGGTCTCAGGGGTGTTAAATTTTTCTAGAGGTCTGAAAATATAAACAATTTTCAAACAGGTATAATTCTTTTAAATTTCAATTAAATGATTCGAATCTTTTACACATTATTTATAAAAGAATGGGGCTTCAGAAAAGTATAAAATGTTTAAAATATAATCATAATTTTAAAATCATAAGCATATGAAAATTCTATGATAAATATTAAGTATTTTTTGCTTTGCGCACGCTATTTTCTAAAATAGTAGCTTTAATTACTAGCTATAAGTTGAATAATAAAGTTAAATATATTCTCATTACACTGTAGCTATTTTTATATAAATAGAATAATAACTTACATATTTTAATAAATAAAAAAAATACATTTTTTAAAATATTTAAAAAATTGCAATGTTTTACAAATATTTTGAAATACAAAAGACATATAATACTAAAATTTGGTACGGCTTAAAGAGTATGATGCATTTTATAATTCTATAAATTTTTATACATCAGATGCTACTATTTTAAAAAATAGCGTGCGCAACACAAAAAATACTTAATATTTATCATAGAATTTTCATATGCTTATGATTTTTAAAATTATGATTATATTTTAAACATTTTATACCTTTTCGGAAGCCCATTCTTTTATAAATAATGTGTAAAAGATTCGAATCATTAAATTTAATTTTAAATGAATTATACCTGTTTGAAAATTGTTTATATTTTCAGACCTCTAGAAAAATTTAACACCCCTGAGACCTTTAATGAAATATTTGTTTAAAGATGAACCTGTCTGCTCTTTCAGTTGCAGTCTTATTAAAGTATCACAGAGGAAAAATATTAAACTAGAATAATAAAAAAGTTAATTGATCTATAAAAATATCAGTATATATGGAACCTACTTAATTCAAATTTAATAATAAAAATTTAAAAACAAAAGTTATATTTATCCAGTCACTTTTTCTTTGATATTATAATGTCTTACAAAAATCTATCTCTTATATTAGAATTCATAACTATTTCCCAAATGCTCAAATTCAAAAATTTACATAATTCAACGATTATACAATAGTTAAAAAAGGTTTATGAGTACTTACCCTTGTTTTGATGATATTTCACTTGAAAATAATTTTGAATTCCAGATATCGATTGAGTTCAAGTAAAATTAACCAAATTGGTTAGAAATTTATATTTTTATTCAAGCCTTGCAACTAAAATCACTTAACATCAACTATTGTTTCAAAAATATAAATAGTTTCTTAAAGTAAAAAATTATTTTAAAAAAAATAATAATAATAATAAAAAACACGATGTGGGGAAAAAACAGATTCAATGTTCTTTAAAATGATAAAATGAGAATACTACTGCAACACTGAGATCAAGCAAACGATAATTAAAGAAGATATTTATAATTTTAAAAAAATATATGAATGATATAAATTGTAAAACGATTATGATAAATATCGATTTTAGGTGGAATATAAAATATTAATTATGTCAATTCACTATATGTAATAATCAAATTTAATTTTATTCCTTCTTTCTATTTATATATTTATTATTATTTTAAAGTTCTGTCAGTACAGCTTTTATTTGTCTAAATTTATCTACAGATGTACAATAAACAAAATAATTCTATAATTATCAGGCAAACGATTTCAAAATGTCATTTATTTATTGCAATTAATATCAATTATTTCTTACTTAAAATTTATATTTCTTGCATCGTTTAAATAAAAATCAGATTTCTAAATAACTAAAGAAATAAAATGAAATAAAGTCTTTGACCTTTTAAAAGGATTTCATAAGAGCGTTAACAAAATCCTTCTAAATTTAAGATTCTAAAATGTGAAATATATTATCAGCAAACTATTGCTGCAAGTTTAACTTAATTTCTCTAACCTTTATTTATTTTAAATTCGCAATAAAGAGCTGATAGAATTAAAAACTGAGGAGAAGTACATCAGAATTTCGCAAATCCATTAGTAGTTGATCTTTTTCAGTCGGAAGAAAGCGTTCGGAGAAGAATTTAACTTCAATACACTTGAACTACTGTAGATAAGTCTTTATATACTTAATCTTTTAAAAGGAAAGGTATTTACAGTATTAAGGCTGTGCGTTGTTCAGTGTTTCGGCCAATAAGTGATGTTTCGCATTCTTAACCCCCCCGTTTCTTTCGCTTTATGAAGAATAAGAATTGATAAAGAAACTAAAAAAATGGATTATCCGTAAATTGAGGGATTTAAAATTACCTAACAGTTGGGAATATTCTTTTAAAAGGATATCAGGATAAAATTGTTTTCATCTAAACGAGAATCAAAAGATTTGCTCGATAAAATATTTGGGAAAAATGGGAAAAGTTACGAAATGAAAGTGCTAGTCGTATAATATTACTTCAAAAAAAAAATTGTTATAGATTGACAAAAAGTTATAGGTAACATTCGGAATTTTTATATATTTATAAGTTAAAGTTTTGCTTTCAATAAATAAAAATTTTAGTTTTCTGTCTGGAAACTTGATAAAATAATTGAGTTGTTTTTCAGACATTTTTTCCATTCCTTTACGGCTCAAAAAATGAAACGTGTTCTTTTTATTTTTGTTTTGTTCTAAATGAATATATATATATATATATATATGCTAGTTATGTTCTCTTACTTCTCAATTATATTGTAATTATTGCGACAGTTGGAAATCTATTGTGTTTCAATGGATTTTAAGAGTAATAGAATGCAGGAAAAGGAAAAATTGTAAGAAAAAGAATCTTCACTGGATTATTAATTACTTTTCAACAAATGGCAATTAATTCACAGGGAAAAGGCAAAAATTTGTGTAAATTTTTTTTAAATTCCCGGGTTATTTTTTTATGTAATTAAATCTATAATATCCTTATAACGTATGCACAATCAGCATTTTGATTGTATTATCAAAGCAGTTTTGCCAAGTCAATTATAATTCTCGCCAACGCCGCTATTTAAAACGTCAACACTAATTTTCATTTATTACAATTTTAAAAATTATTAAAAATACTAAGATATTTGAGATTCAATCTAAGAAAGTTTACATTTAAGAACTCCGTATTATTTACATATGTTTTGATGCTAAGCATATAAAAAACAATTTTTTTAAAATTAAAATGGCTTTAATAAACGCATTTTCATGTACATTGTTTAATGAAATGTGACTGTAATCACGTTTAAAAGGCAAGTGTTTATTTAATGTTGCTTAGTTATATAATTAAGTCTTTTCGTTTCTCACTTTCGAATCTCATGACTAAATTACTAATTATCCAACATGTAATAATTATCTCTCGTGTTTTTTTATCTGAGATATTCTAATTATTTTAGAGGCTTCTTTCCACTTGAAAGAAAAAATAATTTCTTTTCTGAAGCAATCGTGAGGTTCTTTTTTCTCTCTCGAGTCTTTAGTTAGCCAAGAAAAGAAAAAAATTATAGAAGGTAGTACCTTTTTGATGTTACATACGAAGATAAACTGAATCATTTCAATATTTGTTCGGGAATCCTATGGAAATGGATGGAAAAAAAAGAACATATCGGAATTGTTTATTGAAATAAATTCATCACCATTTTAACCCTTTATCTACCGCATTATGATTTACTGAAGTTTTTTTTAATGCAATATTTACTTATTTATTTATTTATTTATTTTTGAATTCCTACATTGAAAATTAAGGGATATACATAAACAAAATACTCAACCTTTGGGAAATTTAATCCGTTAGACCTAATTAATTAATTAAAGATATTCAACTTGTAAAATTAATTATATACACTGTTCACTTAAAATAAGTAGTCAAATCGTTTTCTAAGGTCTTCATTAACATGTAAAAAAAATAATAATAAGATAATTCACCTTTTGACATTAATTGCGTTTTCGGAACAAAAATGACAATCTTCGCAATGCGATCAAAATGTGAGCTGAAAACGCAATTTCTGCTATAAAACTGTTCGCCTTCCCCTTAAAATACTCATCATAGAACCCGTGCTGCCATATATCTTGAAAAAGTGGATTTAAAAAATATTCCAGCTAAGTATCGTCAGAGTATTCGTAAAAATAGTTATTCTATATAATTTTAAAGTGAGAGTGGTACTTATAAGTACCGTCGGTAGATAAAGGGTTAAAAGGTTATAAACACATCTAGATGCTTATTGCCGTTTTGGTGTTACTTAAATAAGTAACAAATATTAAAAATTGGAGAAAAAGTAATCAGATTATGATGTTCAAAAATTTAAATAAATGTTAAATTTTATTTTGGCTAAGAAAAGAGTTAAGAAAATAAGCAAATTGATTCTCTCTCTCTCTCTCTCTCTCACACACACACACACACATATATATATATATAAATGTTCATGTATATGTGTTTACTCTTTCCGTTTCTTCTTACTGCAATCAAATGAATACGCAGCCCAAATTTACAAGGGATGAAAATAAATTCCCTCCCCTCACAATAGGTTTATATTTTCGGATTCAAAATAGTTGGGGTCACGGCAGACCTATTGGTCCTGGTCACGAACTCGTGGGTGTCTCTATAGAGTTGTGGGTTCGTATCTTGATGCCACTGAAAACCCGCTGTGTAGAAAGGCTGATACTTGTTAAGTCTGTAATGGATCATGCCCTCACATTGACGTGGTGTTGAGTTTGGAGAGTGGTATGCAAGCTGAGATATCGTCTTCGTCACTTGACCACGGTTCAAAATTACAAGGTCCATTTCCAGTAGCCATCGTGATGCCTTAGAGTGCGAAGTAAATTAAAATCAAAATCAAAACCTGATATTTAAAATAATTTGTATTACTAAAAATTATATCACATTTTTGAATACTATCTCTTTGAAATGTGGTTTATTGGAATTAACCAATTCTTATTTATATGTGTAATACAGTCCTCAGACTTTTAAAATTCTTTAGTGTGAATTTGATTGTGATAAAAGGAACGTACTAACTAATCTAAATACGAGGTTATGACATTTTAGAAATTAAACTTGTCTGACGCACGTTAATGGAACTTCTTCAGTTACTTCACCAAGATTTTCAAAATTACACTATGTTAACTGAAGAATTTAAAATAAGTCAATGAAAATTACAAACGTGGCAAAGCTTAAATAAGCAAACTTAAATTAATAGTGTGAATTTTTCTGATCGATAGGATTTCAGTTGTTGTGTAATTTGAATTAGTTAGATTGTCGATAATTTGGGAAAAAATGAAGTATCAGATAAATATATAGAAACAAATTTTTTTAACGTTTATTAAAAACTTCAAGGATAGAAGGAAACGTCAAAATTAAAACTGCCTATAGTGATTAGATGCAAGGAAATTAAATATTAGAGCAAGGATTTTGTTGCGTGATCTGATTGAATACGTGGTTTAATTAGCGTTGATCTCACCTATAAAAATTTCAAATGACTCAAAGGGATATAACCGTGTTAATAAAATTTATTAAGATATTATGTTCACAGTTGGAAATCCCTCACCATGTCACTGGTAAGCAGACAGTCAATAGGGTGGCCATGTCGCAATAAATATCAAACTATCTTCTAAGGAAAAATTACTTTATCCAGCTTCCGTCACATTTAAAGGGCTTCAGTTAGCCTTAAATATTTCAATTTCAGCACTCAAAGTTAACAGGAAGCAATTTAACAATCTCAGTCAAATAAAAACTTACAAACACTCAAATCGGCTTAAAAGATTAAGAAATTAGTTAAATTAATTTTTCCTTTCGATTTTCGATAGGACTTTTCATGTTTCTTTTAGTAATTTGAATGTTAGTTATTAAATTTTTAACAATTCAAAAAAAAAACTTTCAAATATCGGAAGAGTAAATATATAGATCAAAATTCTGGCTTTCAACGCTTAATTAAAAACTTCAATGGATTAGCAAAACGTTCAGAAATTCAAAACTGCCCTTAGGTGGAAGAGAACTGACAAATTAAATATTCAAAGCAATGTTGCTGTTGGGAGTGCTTCAGAGTGGACGTGATATCCAACAGCGTCTTTCAAATATGAATCCTGCAGTTATTCAATTACTTGACTCAGAAAGGGATGTATAACTCACAGGGTAAATATTTATATCTACTGACTGATTCAGTGACAGTTGGAAATCTCGCTTACATCCATGTCCTGAATATATCAACAAGTCCAATAGGTGTGGCACATGTGCAATAGAATATAATTAAATTATCTTCTAATGAAGGAGTTACTTCCTTCCCGGTCTTAACATGAATTTAAAAAGGGCTTGGGGAAAAGTGTCAGAATAAATCTAAGGATGTTTAAGCTGATTATTTGAAAAGTAGACGGGCGAATGTGGAAAAGGAATTCGTCGTCTATTGCTCAGAGATTTTAATCTGTACAAAGAAAACGTTGGTGTGTGAATGGATTTGCAAAAATGGCAAATTGGCAGAAGAGTGTGTATTTCTGTATAATTTAAGGCAGGATAAACTAATTAGATCATTTAGAAAATTTTCTGAGATTGTACTAAATTAGCTCTTGTCACTTTTTATTGCTAAATGAAAAAAAAATGCTTTCAGTTTAGTTATTTGTTGAGACAGACAAATATGATTGGCTGAAAAGGAAATTATCATACCTTACATGGCTTCAAAATGCTGCAAATTTACCGAGTATAAATTCTGAATCCTAAATGGTTGGGAACGCATTTAAAAGCACAAAATAGAAGCATTAATTAAATTTTAAATGTTAAGGTATCCGACTACGTTCGGAACCGTGATTGTGCAAAATCTTAAAGACGAATATATTTTTTCAATATTTAGTGTTATTTAGATTAGAATACATGTATGAAATTGTTTTAAGAATATTATTACAATAAAAAGTTAATTAAATGCAATATTTTGGCAAAAAATGAACTTAGAATGATTTATTTTCAAAATATTCTCCTTTTATGGAAAATGCTTCTATTATAATAATACTTTTCCTATATATAGCTCAAATCTCTGTACAGAGCCTGGAATAGGATATCTGAAATATTTAACTTAGAGCTGGATTTATTCATATTTTAATACATCAGAGTGGAGAAATTTTAACAAAAAAACACCGATAATTATTCAATTGGTAGTAACTATAGAAATAATGTGAAATTTTATAAAATCCTTGTTTAGGCTCTCTGAAGAAGTCTTAACTATATATAAGCAAAATATTATTATTATTACAGACTTTTCTCATAAAGGAGAACGTTTTGAATATAAATAATTCTAAGTTCATTTTTTGCCAAAATATTGCATTTAAATAATTTTTTATTGTAATAATATCCTTAAAACAACTTTATACGTGTATTCTGATCTAAAAAACACTAAATATTTTTAAAAATATTCGTTTGCACGCTTTTGAAAAATTACAATTCCAAACATAGACGATACCTTAAATGACAAAAAGCCAGTTTGTCATCAAAATAAGTGAAATGCCTTAAAGTAGAGGTTAGTAAACTCTCGAGGTAGAAGAACCAAGTTGTAAGAGAAACAAGATAACTAAAAGATATCAAACAGTCATTTATATGCATTTGCGTACGCAGGGGGAGGGGAGTCTCATAGAGGTCTCTCGCGATCATAACACATTCTCGTTCTCCAATTAATATTTTTAAAGTAATTCTTATATAAAATTTTACGCAAAGTAAAACATTTTCCACTTTTATAAGAATTATTGAAGATATTTTTTCTATTTCTGAAACTCAACTGAAGGACAACCATTGCCAAAATATCATAATGTGGAGAACTAAACTTTCAAAAATCGTAAGAATTTTCCGTATCATTATCATGATATGTATTTTATTCAGGAGTCTCATGTCTACACAATGATTTAAAACTGACTTTCGTTGTTTTGCATTTATAAATCGTTTAAATCCCTTTTATCATTAACCTTAAGTTATCCACTCTTTCCCATGTCATAAGTGTATCTCTTAAGTGTTAAGGCAACGGTTCTTAAACTGGGGTCCACAGTCTATCAAGTTATGTTACGATTTTCCTCTTTTAAAAGCTCTGAAAAGCCTAGTGGAAAAATTGGAAGATGTCCCATACTAGACTAGATTAGTAAATAGTCCCCAATGAAGACTCCACTAGAACTTATACTTTTGATCAAGAATATTAAACCGGGGAGGATATTCACAAAATCTTGGGGAGGCCGCGATATCACGTTGATACATAAAGAGGGGGTCGCGGCGATCGAAGGATTTAAGTTTACCTCTTATCCATCCATGGGTATTCCCGAATCGTTGTCTGAAATCTCTTTGGGATGTGTCTTCCCATGACGGTATCTTTCAGTTTTTAATTAAACTTTTGCTACTTCAAAGAACTAATTCTCATATTCTCATTGATTCTCAATAAACTTTGTTAACGGGAAAAAAATAATTCAGAAGCAACAGTTAAATTTTAAAATGTATATGCAAATACAGGTACATATTTTCGATAGATAATTATAATGGAATAAGTAATATAAAAAAAAATTAAGTCAATTCCTACTTAGATTAACAAAGAAAATTTTTATTTCAGCTACTTTTTATTAAATAGTTGCAATTACTATAAATATGTATATACATGTGACAGAATCACAACATTAATTGGTAATTAACTTTTTATTCATTATCATTAAAGTATCGTATTGTCATCCAAAACAATCGTGTATATAAATTTCAGTTCAACTGTATACTTTAACACGTGAGAAAATAGCCTTTTCAAGTTTTGACACAAGTCGCCAAAAGGGTCGCTAAGTCGCCAAAAATAATGCCAACGTGGTTGTATTTGTAATTCTTTAAATAATTAGTTTTAATCAATTAAAATTTTTATTAATCACTATTATATTATTTTATTGTCATCCAATATAAATTTCAGTTCAACTGAATACTTTAACACGTGAGAAAAAAAACTTTTCAAGTTTTGACACAAGTCGCCAAAAACGATGCCAACGTGGTTGTATTTGTAATTCTTTAAATAATTAGTTTTAATCAATTAAAATTTTTATTAATTATTATTATATTATTGTATTGTCATCCAAAATAATCCTGTATATAAAATTTCAGCTCAATTGAGCGAATTAAAATTATTTTATTAACGATTGAAAATTCCCCACCAAGATAAATAAATAAATATATAGAGATTGTGAACTAATAGTAGGATTTGAAAAATAGAAAAGGAAACAATTATCACAAGACAAATATTTTTGGGATAATACATAGAGACAAAAAATCTGATGAGTCACAGCCGTCTATGCAAAGAACTGTGGTTTGCCGATCCCTGTTCTAAAGGATAATTTGCACCGTCAAGAGGCATAAAAATCGAAACAACCTCACCATCCTACGCGAACTTCAACAAAACATCATTGCAGTTAACAAGGTCACTAACTTTGAAGGGATATTAAATACTCGATAGGAATTTTTCAAGAAGTTATTGAAAAAATAACTGTTTAAGGCTGTTTTCGGCTAATGTTAAAGAATAGGACCCAAATTCGGAATATTTTTTCAGATATAAAAGTATTCAAATATTAATATTATATTCTGGCCACACACTTTCGGGTAGAGAATACCATATTTTATCATACTACAAATTTTTTCGAGTTGTGTGTGAAACATTCTTTTATAAAATGTTTCGCACTTTTTCTCCTATATCAGTGATGGCGAACCTATGACAGTTCCTATGAAAAGTTTGCGTGGGTCAGTGTCTGACCCACGCAAACTTTTTAACCTACCCACGATTGCTAGGCAACAACTTATTTGTTCACGCGGGTTTCGTTATATTTTCTAATTTGTGTGGATTATTTTTATTCTATTTGAATTTTTTCAAGCACATTGACACAAAAGAAATTTAAATGCCGTGTATAACCTTCAGTTTGATCATTACAGTTCCAAAGTTACGCAAATGAAAACAAATGTATTTGAAGATATGTGGTATATTTGAAATAAAGCAAAAGTGTTTATAAAATATCAAATAAAGTGTATAATTTTACTCACATTTTGTTTGTTAAAAAAAAAAAAAAATCGGAAACCAAAGCAAATAATCATATTTAAAGCTCTTTCTTCGGATAAAATGCACTTTTGAAAGGTTATGTTCAGTTATGTTTGTGTAGAAAGAGACTTCCATAGCGCTTTTTTTTGCCCGTTAAACCAATGGAATTTTAAAGATCTTTAGTTTTAAAAAATACTTAGTTAAAAAGTTTTAAACTTAACTCTGGTGCAAATGGGCATTAATGACCCACGCGCTAGTACTAAAAAAATTATGAACGAAAGTCGACCCACGTCTCCAAAAGGTTCGCCATCCCTGTTCTATATCGTAATGCTAAATGAGCTATCCCTTTATATATTAAAAAGAAAAACAAATTATTTATGAAATATTTTCAAATTTTAAAAACACCACATTTTAAACAAATCAATGAGTTACAATGTCACAAATTTTTATAAAAATTGGGGCCTTTTTCTGTCTGAAATTGTGCTCCGCGTTAAGTTCACACTCTTGTGCATACGGAGAAAACAGCCTTAAAAAAATTTGGGAAAAAACTTTTTGTTGAATAAATACCAAAATATTTAGAATTAAATTAAATGCGTTGGGAACTTTTTTTTGCCGTCAATAAATTGAAGAACTCGCAATAATAAAGACAATGTGTGATGTATACTGATTCTAAGTCGTTTTGCAGATGACGTTTTATTTTATGTGAAATATGTTTCAAAATATGAAGGTAAATTTATATATATCATATCTCATCTTAATTCTTTGCAAATAATTATCAATAAAGAAACTATTAAAGTCCTCATTACTTAAGAGTATTATTACTATGCAAATTATATATAATTTATACAACAGGAGAAAAAAATACATTTGTCATAAGAGTGGCAGTATTTTGTGGATGTTCTATTTTATTTATTCACAAATTTTCCGTATGGCATAGTACAGCGGCGCACATAAGGGGGTTGTCCTAGGGGTCCGGACACCCCCCCAAAGCCCTTGATTTTTCCCCGATTGATTATAATATTAAGTATATAATACGTAAAAATTTAATTAAATATTTGTTTTAATGTTTAATTTTATTAATTAATACTAATTATTTATTCAATAATTAGTTTTTTACTGTTTTTTGTTCCCCAAAATCGACAAAATCAAAAGGAGCATGATACAAGAATTGTGGACTCTCGACCCTGGACCCCCTCCCCCCCTGGAAAACTTCTGTGTGCGCTACTGGCATAGTATAATTCAAGGATATTGTATAAAAAACCAAGGAAGGAAAAAAGTAGTATTTACGATTAGCTACCTTATCCATTTCAAAGTGCAAGCTTTTCGCTAATTCATTTTTATTTTCATGTTGAGCTATTTCCTTAGTTCTCGAACAAACTGATAACAATGAATATGAAACAACAGAACTGTGTCTTTTTAAATAAATTATGGTATAAGGAGCTCAATTAAATTGAGGGCCTGAAATAGTTGGTTTTTCTGAAGATTCTATAACATTATACTTTAATTTTAAATAAGAAAATCTGAAGTTAGTCTGCAAATATTATATAATATTTAGTCCAAAAAATAAATACTTTATAATAATGAAATGAAAAAATAAATGGAAAATAAAAAGTAATTATCACTTGTACTTTTTTTAGAAAAGGGAGGAGGTAATATCAATCCTTCTTATCATCATCATCATTTTTTTTTACATGTCAGTTCTAAGGTTACCAAACTAGTCATTTTAAAATTTAGATTTAAAATTAATTATAAAGTTTAGTCTTTCCTCCAATTAAATTTTTTAAAGTATTTTGTAAATAAAAATATTATTGAACCATTTTTTTTTTTAATTGATTATTTCGATTTCAGTTTTCTAGTCAAATAATTTCGTCAAGGAAAAGAATTTTTTGTTTCTGGTGATTAAAAAGAAAAATGTAAAATCTTCCTAAAATATTTCTTAACAAAAACTACGACATTAGTACTTGTAACAATGGAAAAAGGAAGATTCTTTTCTTTGAACTTATTTTTTCTCATTTCGCTTAAAAACCATATTAAATAGTTTACAAAAAAATAAATAAGTTAACAAAAACGCAATGCATGAGAATCTTGTCCTACAAAAATTAACACCTTCTTCATTTACCTGTTAGTTTTTAAAAATATAATCGATATATTTATATTTTTTAAAACTACCTTGAAAGCAAAATCTCTGGTTGAAATCAATAAATTTAAAATTTTAATTGAAATTTTGAGAATTTAGAAAATACTGTAATAAGGAGTAGAAACTTGGAAAATTACGTTATTCAATCACCCTTCATCTAAAATCACTCATTATAAAAAATATCGAAAAGAGATATAAATAAAAATTACATTTTTTGATGTAATAATTATTTAAATTCTATCTATTTAATCATCATTCTTAAATTATATTTTTCCTCATTACTTATCTATAATACTACTACTATGTATTATCATGTATAACTACATACTATTTACTATCATAATTTTGGAAATGATAAAAAAGGTGAATGGCTTATGATGAATTATTTGAGAAAAATGTATGAATACGCATGCATTTCTAGATTTTATTAGTGGTAAATCATAAATAGAAAAAAGTTTTTTGCAAAGCATAATTCAAGTGATTATGCCGTATTCATCTGTAACGAATATACCGTACACTAACAGACATTTTAGTCATCTTATTTAGTTAGTTTGTATAATAGAAACATTACGGATGTCATTAAAATATGAATCACTGCGATGTGAATGTGATCTTTTACATTTACCGGTAACGGTAACGGTTATACATTTACGTGGAACCTTAGAGATAGCTCTATTATCCACTCATCATAATAAATTGAACAGAGAACAATTTGTTGAAGTTACATATAAAAATAAAAAGCAGCCCACATTAAAATGCAGCGAAAAGCGCTTGGAGGGTGGGTGGAAACCACTCTCCCAGTTGATTTATTTTTCTGTTTCGTTTTCCCTTGGGAAAAACAAGAAAATGACGTCACATCCCCATGACAGCAAAGCCCGTCTTTCAACCGCCCCTGCCGCATCTTGACGGAACGGGGGAAGAGGGGATATTTTTTTTAATAAAAAAGGTTTAAAAGAGAATAATTTTTTTAAGTCCGTTACACGTTACCTCAAGAAACTGCGTGCGGTTATTGAATAAGTTTTAAATAACCATTTGGGAAATAAAAGAAAGAAAGGTAAGGAGTTTGAAATAAGATCATGAGGGGTGGGTTGCCACACAAAAGCGATCAAAAACTTGCATGGCGGGGGGAAGGGGAATAATTAGAGTGAGTGAAGTCTTGAAAAAGGGACAACAAATTTTAGCAATAAAGCTCATATCTTTTTGATTCGTATCAAGACATTCTCACCCTTTTTTCAGAGCGGGGAAGTGTTGATACGTGATTAAGAACTGCTCTAGAGGTCTCTTAAAAGGGGGCTAGGAATGGGGTGTCGTAAGCCGGGATTTCCCTGATAGATTCATTTGAAATCTGTGGTAACCTTCTTTTACCTTTACTTCTTCAAGTATGCCGAGAAAAAATATTTCAAAAATTATGATAATTAATTAAGACAAAAGTTGTATTTTTAGGTTTGTGTATTTAAAGGTGCTAAGTTTAATTCTGTTCAATATCACTTTTTTTAAATTCTTGTTTGCAACAAATTAGGATAATTCGCAAGTCAAAAGTCACAAAAGTTATCTATCTTTTTACTTAAGTTACATTTCAATACTTAAAAAGTTTTAGAAAAGACCTTTTTCAAATCTAAAGTTTTTATATGTATAAGATTATAAGGTAGAGCAAGAGGAAATTGCCAGACATTTAATCATTTCCACAAAAACATGTTCCCATGTTTTTGCGGATAGAAAAAGAGGAACATTATCTCTAGAAAACCAAACTAAGAAAAAGAATTTACGAAAAACACGATCAAAATGTAAAGTTAATAGCTCCAGACATTCGATACTTGACTCTTATTCTCTTTTTATCCATCTATTAATAATGACAGCACTTTTTCCCAATATTTGTTTCGCAACGGACTGAAAATCAAATCACGGAAGACATTTGTTAGAAAATGTTAATCACAGTTCCACGATTCAAAACGTTCGATGGAAGATGTTAGGGAGGGGTGGATTAAGACCGCGAACATGACACAGGTCAGGAAGGAGGCTAATAACAAAAATCTGAAAGAAAAATAATGAAGCGGAAAAAGGTTCTCCGTATCGTTTTTCTTTTTCTTTTTTTCGCTCTGCCGAGAAAGCTTTTATCTCTGTGAATCCCTCTTTTTCTATAAAACGTTAATAAAAAGGGGCACTAAAATGATTTCTTTTTATATGGTAATTCGAGGTGCACTCGTCTGTCTAACTGATGGAAAAAAGCGTCTTATAAAAAAAAGTAAAAACAGACTGCAACAAGTTTATATGTAATTCCACGTTTTTACTTTTTTTCTTCCCCTCTCTCTCTTTCTTAAAATCTTCGTATGAAATGTTGTTTCCTCGAACTAATTTTGCTCATTTTTAATCAAAAGTGTTTCATATTTCTTCCTAATGTTCACTAAATGTGACACAAATAATATTTAATAGTTTCGTTCTCATTAATTTTTTCGTAGTGTACAATATCTACACCAGCAAACTGTACTTATAATAATCTTATACAATGTAACGATTGGGTTCTACAATAAATTTCAAAGTTTTAAAAACAGTTTTTCCTGTCAAAAATAAGTGATTTATAAAAATACAAATTTTTTTTTTTATGTGGAAAGTATTGTATGTTAATTAATTTTATGATCCTTATATCATCTTTTCTCTCTTCTTCTCTATCTCTCTCTATATACATACACATAACCGTTTATATTAACATATCACATTTTTTCATCCCCCTCATACATTAAATTATTCTTTATTTCAATTTTCTTAAGCAAGATTTTCTTCAATTCATGACGGTCCTGAACCCTTCAAGGGTTAAAGTGTAGATTAGGGGGGCTTTGGATTTGACAATTTTTATCTAAATGTCATAGATTAGCTTGGCTACCTATCGCTAAATGAAGTAACTTGACGAACAATTTCGGTCGCCAAAAAAAATTTACATCGACACAGGTTTTTAAATCCAATTAACTTTTGTTTCAATAATCTAAAAAATATAAATCACTTAAAGCGACTAAAAAATTTTAAAAATTGAACATTTTATAAATGTTTGAAAAATTTGAAAAATTCTTAATTTTTTAAAATTGTATAATAATGGATTGTCAAACTGACTTTTTGCTTTCAGAATCAACTTAATAATATAGTATGAATATAAAACATAAATTATTTTTACTGGTACTGTGTCCAAAAAGTTTTTTGAAAAAGGGTACTGTGTAGCCTTAAGTCCGAAAACCAATTTTGGCTTATGAAAGTTCTAAGATGATTTTAATAATTTTAGCTAGAAAAACTTTCAGATTGTTGCAAGTTGTGACAGGAAGGGTATAAAACCTATGCATGCTATCATAACATCGGGACTGGAGGGGTTTTCTGAAATTAAGAACCAATAATTATGAGCTTTTTGATAGAATGAATTTTTATCAATTCGATTTTAAATAGCTTTTTAATGCACTTAATTGTTCATAGATACTATGTGTTAAGCACTTATCATATTTAATAGCTAGTTTTGTGGCTTTTTTTTATTTCTTAGTTTAAAAAAGATAAGTGTTTATCCGGTTGTAAGATTTCGAAAATGTCTCAAGGATCAAGGAAACTGAAATCTTTGTCGGGTTTGGGATATTAACACATCTAAGCAACAATAATACAACACTGATTTTGAAAAACGATCCTGGATCTGAAATGCTCTCGTCTTCTAAACTCATAAAAAAATGCACGTTTTCTTCTCTTTCATTTCTGAAAGCATGACATTGCACTCCATTCATTTGCAAGATCTCTGGACTCGTTTAGCAAACAGTTGAATGAATTTTGATTTCTTATTAGTGGCAGTCTGCTCAGAAGATTATTCAACGGAATATCAGCCTTTTTTGTACGTTATTTTTTTCATGCTGTAGGTTTATAGAAATAGGGTCTATGATTTCATATAACCAAGAAAAAGATGGTCACAAGTATTTCATAAAATCATACCTCTCTAATATAGCAATTATGTCTTTATATTCGCCACGTTTAGTTCAAATTTAAATTAAGCTTACAAAATACTTTCATTATTACTGAGTAATTGTTTCGAATTACGAATAAGGTGTCATGATGACCATCCATTTTGTACAAATCTAACAAATAATTTTTAAAATATTGATCAAAACTTGGATTAAAACTAAAATTATTACATGATACGAATAATTGTTCAGTTGAGTATTTTTAAAATTATAAATAAAGAGCTTGCTGAATCGAAACAGTTATAAAAATAAAAAGTTTCTCTGCTTTAAAAAGTTTAAACCGTAAGACATTTCTGAAGGCAGTTTAGTTTCTCAAAACGTTATTACAGGATGAGAACGTTTATTGGATTTCAGCCAGCATAACATAGATCTTTATATTGAAAATAACGATTTCTACTTATCTCACAATATTAACAAATCCGTTATATACTATAGAAGTGGTGAATAATTTAAAATTATTATTTCAAATATAATTAATTTATTGCCTTATGTGTTGAGGCAATATCTATGCGTTCTTCATTTTATTTTAATTATTTACTGAAACATGTATAAATTTAAAATTCATGATAAATGTATGCAACTTTTAAACTGCGTTTTTTCTTAGTTTCATAATACATGACTTAAAAGAACGTGGAACGTATAACTCCTTTTTTCTATACAAATACATTATCTGAAGCCCAATGGCTGAGTGATAGCGTATGGCCACAAGTCCGGGATTCATACCCCGGGCAAGGCAAGGTCAAATCAGCCTTTCATCCCTTCAGTGGGTCGATAAATGAATATCAAGCTTGCTTGGGAACTAAACACTGGGAGGTTCGCGTCAGACAGACCACAGGAATGACAGGAATATCTGCTCATGCTCCTCAGAGGCCAAGGTCATGAAAATCGAGAAGGGCACAGAAAGCCTTGGCCCTCTATGGGCTGTCGCACCACTGAGTTTGCTTTTATATACCATCTATTTCACTTGGTTTTACAAGGAATTTCATACAACGTTTTAACCGTGTAAAAATAAAGTCAAAGTTAATCGAATAAAGTTGGTTTTTTTTTTTCATTTTCTTGTGGCTCATATCATTGGGAAGATTGCCACCAAATTTCAGATCTGAAAACAAATTAGTTTTTAAGATATTTGAAGTTTTCTGAAGTTAGATTTTGGTTTCGATTTCATTTTAAAGCATTTTTCCTCTCTTAAATTGAATTAATTAAGAATATTTAAAAATATGTTTAAATAAAACTGCCATTACTTTGGAAAGTAAAATACGATATTTTACGTTTGTAGTCTTCTACGACTATTACGAAGTATTATTACAATACTTAAAATATTTAAGGTTTATTTTTTTCTCTGATTTATATAACAAACACTTTAAATTCCATTTCTTTTATCTTCGTACTTTACATATATTATAAGCATTGATATATTAAAAACTTTAAAGTCTTTTGAAGTCATCTGAGAATCTAAAGAATATCTGACAATTCCACAGTGCAAAAGTATGTCAAGGCCCAGTGGCCGAGTGGTAGCGTATCACGCTTCCACACCACAAGTCCGAGGTTCTGTTCTTGTAATGGATGACACTTGATGTTAATACATTTTTTTCAAATACTAGTTAATTGATTAACTAATAGTAACAAAAAATTAATAATCCAACATCATACATAAAAAGGAAAATGCTCGGTGTGTCCCTTTAGGGCAATGGATAGCGCGTTGGACTTCAAATCCAACGGTCGTGGGTTCAAATCCTTCCTGGGAGAGCCTAATTTCTGAAAATGCGATTTATAAATGAATAAATAGTAACAAACAAAAATAAGAGTCCAACACCATATAAAGAAAGGAAAACCGCTTACTGTTTTGTCACTTAATATTATGATTCTGTCATATGTATATACATATTAATATTAACTGTAATTATTTAATAAAAAGTAACTAAAATATAAAATTTTTCTTTGTTGACTTAAGTAGGAATTGACTTAATTTTTTTATATTACTTGTTTATTTTGAATTTATTACTTCTATTGATTGATTAATAATAAATATCGTACTAAGAAGCAATATTAGCAATGGACCTTGTAATTTTTAACCATGGTCAAGTGACTAAAAGATCACACTTAGCCTTCTCCTGCTTTTCGAAACTTTTACACCACGTTAACATGAGAACCTTTACTTGGTCAGAAAATATATAATTTCTCAATTGATATGTTCCTTTTATCATTTCAAGAAAAATACTCTTGAGAATGAAATATTCAGTCAAGAAGTTCGGTATTTTTCAGTCTTGGTCTACCTTAACTGAAGAGATTTTCGCAGAAGTATTTCGATATTCATATGACAAACAAAGCGGGGAAAACATTTCTGGAAACTATTCAAATTCTGAACATTAGTAAACAATTTTATGGTATGTATTTTGGCAACTTCAGCGGCATTTGGATTTAGACACAAAGACACCGCCTTAACTTGTCTTATGGAGAGAATACAAAAGGGAAGTATTACAATCGCTACATTCTAGAAATTTCGCTTAGTTATGATGCAAATAAGACCTCGGAGCGAATTTTTCTTAAAATTGATTATTAAGAATTTAGAGAGATATAGATATGTTCTACGATAATTTTTAAATGAATATTTTAATACCAAATTTAGTTAGTAAAATTCCCTGCTCAAAAAATTGTTTCCTGAATCCGGGTCTGAAAGTTGGAGTTCTTTTTAAATGCTTAGAAAGTAACGTTCAATGAAATCTCTATAAAATTCTCTTGTAGTTTCATTACAGTGGGGATTTAATTTTATAATTCATTACTCTTATATATATATAAGATGCAAAAGTCTTTAGGTGTGAGCCAAAAACAAAAAAATTATAGTTTAAAAAACTAAAAAACACGTATTTATAGTAAATTGGACAGAAAAGTGAAAAATAATTCTTAATATAAGAATAAAATGATAAACGAGAAAATTAATGTCATTGTGGTAAAAGCGTGGGTTCCTTTGTACTACATTTTTACACTAACTTTGCAGTTCGGATAAAACTAGTAAGAAATTATAACAATTGATATCAAGCACTCCACACATTTACCACTATGGCAGGAATTTTCTCTTTAATCATTTTATTCTTATATTAAGAATTATTTTTTTACTTCTCTGTTCAGTTAACTATAAAAGCGTATTTTTTTAGTTTTTTAAAAACTATTTTATTTATTATTTTTTTAGTTCCATCTACAATAAAAGCGTTTTTTGTTAGTTTTTAGACTATCGTTTGATTTTGTTTGTTGTTTTGTGTTAACCATGGGAATTTTCGCTATAGGGTTGTAACTTAATCTTTCAGTCGCCAAATCTGGAAATATGATCTAGAATTAGTCACCATATCTGGAAATGGGAAATCATTGATCCTGATCAGAACAATGGAACAAAATTATCAAATTATGGTATTGTCATCGGTCCTTGACAAGTGTGTAAAATTTCGAAATAATCCGACTTCTTAAAGTGGGTAAAAATCGAGTTCAACGATTCCTTTACAAATATATTTTAGAAATTATTAAATTATTAATATTAACTCTGCAAAAATGTGTAAATTATGACTCTTCATTTCTTTTTTTTTTTAGTTTTAAACTTAAACATAAAAAGGCAAATAAACATATTTTAATAATTCTAAACATATTTCACTGGGGGGCGAATAGTTTCTGCATACATTCTCACAGCTATAACTTTCATGTCCAGAAAACACTCAAATTTGTATGAAAATTTTTGCATAATGAAAAAAATGGAATTTTGCATAATTTCTTTTAAAAACATCTAAATTTAAATTTTTTACACAACTGTTTCGAAAAAACTGCTCATTACTACATTAATCCATAAGCAACGATGTTTTTATTTTTTAATTAGTTTTTATATATTTTTTGTACTTCTCATTTCCCAGTAGGGTTAAACGAGTGATGGGGTTGGAAAATGGAGTCAAATAACAGGGTCTTCTTTTTGTTAAATCACGTTAAATCTGAAAATCCTTAAATGAGCGTGGGGTGAGAGTAATTCAAATCTCCCCGTCTCTTGGCGTTGTCCGAGGGATGGCTTAAATTTCTCTGCGGATTGGCTTCGTTAAGCGGATTTTAGACCTTCCTACAACGAGATATTTAAAAGCTTCATTAAGTAGAAAGGGATGACGTGTTTTGTCGTGACGTGTCCAGTCATTTAAATACCATGACGTATTTTGTCATGGCTTTTAAGCCTTTAAGAAATTAATACATATATTCATCATTTCATTGAATATCCAAAGGTTTTTCACAGTAAATAGAATTTAATTCACAATTAAAAACAAAGAAAGACTACCAAGGAATTTATCCATTTTAAAAATACGATACGAATGGAAACTTAATTATAAGATTAGGTAGAGATAGAAGCAACAATTATATCATTAATAAGAATTTAATAAGAACTGAAAATAACAAAAATCTAATTCTTAAGTTGGAAAAAAGAAATAAGTATTTAGAGCTACCTTGATATTTTGTGGTTGTGCCATCTTGAAGTTTCGTATTAATCAAGGGATTTAGGAATTTTAGTGTTGCCAAATTACACAAGGAAACTAATTTTAAACCTGAAAAGTAAAAAATTAAATAGAAATTCTTTGGCACGTGAAAAATCGACAAATACTGATAAATTTTTAACAATAATATATATTTACAAGTAGAAAAAAACCTGCAAACACTGAATTTTCTTTTTTTTATTATTATTCTTTTATATCGCACTTGTACACAGTATGCCGTATTTTATTTTCTTCAATTTTAGAAACTCTCTTTTAAAAAATTTTCGTGGTATTTTAGAAATTTTCAAAAGAACTGCATTTAAAAATATTATTTTCCCAATTGCATGTGACATTTTTTTTCTCACACTTTCATTGAAATGTTTCAAAATCATGCATGCAAGCTAATAAATATAAGGTTAGAATAAAATGCCATCATTAAAAAAAATTTTCATTAATCTTTAAGAAATATATTAATTCAAACGAAATATTTAAAGTACATTGCATAAAATCATTCACTAGTAAAGTTAAAAATATTTAAGTTATTAAATACAATATTTAAATATAGTTAAACAGTTATTAAATAATTCTAAAAGAAGCATTTATTT
Organism: Trichonephila inaurata madagascariensis; assembly: GCA_019973955.1. Lineage (NCBI taxonomy): Eukaryota > Metazoa > Arthropoda > Arachnida > Araneae > Nephilidae > Trichonephila > Trichonephila inaurata. Next base: position 52,782 of record BMAV01000434.1, read on the forward strand.
ATTATCTATGTTTAAAAACTATTAAAATACCGTTTACTTAAATTCAAAAATAAATTTTATATTTGTCTACTAATAAACTATTCTTTTTTTCAAAAATGAATTAAAAATTTTTTCTTTTGCGCATTCAATAGAGAACCAATTAATTTATTACATCTTTGCGAATTTTTTTCTAGCCTTTTTATCATTTTCGTCAATATAAAAAAAAAAATTCTTCTAAGTGCTTGGAAAGTACCATAAAATCTATAATGCGCTTAAATGTAATTAAAATTTTTATATAATTGATTTAAAAAGGAGTTTAATCCCTAAGCAAATAATTAACTAATTAACTTCTGTGAAAGAAGTTAATTAAACCGAAATAAAGAAAGAAATTCAATAATAGTAAAATTGATATTAACTAATTTAATTGCAATTAAATAATTGACAAATTAGCAATGGACTATTTAGAAAGGGGAAAAAACAATTTCATTAAAAAGACCTGAAAACAAATTGCTTTTATTAAATGAAAATCGTTTTGAACGAAAATAATTTTAAATGGACTACTGGATCTTAATTTCTTTTTATTTCCACGAAAAAGTGCTAAATTTAACATTACGCTTAAATTATTACTTATTAAAGTTATTCATAAATAAATTATCAAAATTACTTATTATTACTCATTTTTACTTATTAAATTTAACATTAAAACATTTTTACATTAATGAAACTTTATACACATCATCCTGCATGAGTTTGTATGCACCAAACCTGTAAAACTATTGTTTAATAATTAGATTTTAAGACTTCATGAATTAAGAAAGTTCAAATCATATAAATTTAAAACTTAACCCTAAGCTTTCCTTCAAAAAAAAATATGAGGGTAAGGCTGAGAGTTAAAATAAAACTTTAAATGCCAAAACTATCAACGCATATCTTTATCGAATCCTTATTATAATGCAAAACACATTTCGTACAAGAAAGAAGTAAAGAGGAATAAATGTGTAAATTTAATTCATATAAAATTAATATAACTTAAACACCAGAAACATAAACTCAAGATCTCCTTTCAAAAATAATCTCGACTGAAAACTAAGAAAAACTTAAGTGTAAAACATTAAAAATTCAAGAATAAGCAAGTTTCAAAATAAAATACAGTAGGACCTGTATTTAACGAAGTCACTAAAACCCGAAAAAAGTTTGTTGCGTTCTTATATAGTTGGCGTTAGCTGCAGATCATTTCTGACAAAGCGAATTTTGCAATCTTCTTTGGAGCAGCGTGCAAACATCAAATTCTGCGTTTTGCTCGATAAATCACCTCCTGAAACGCTCGAGATGCTGAAGATAGCACACGGAAACTATTCAAGCACCAGAGGATTTTTACCTGTTTCCATGGCTAAATATGAAATAGAAGGGATATTGTTTTGTGGATTCAAATGAGGTGATCCAAAATGCGAAGAAGCACTGAAGGACATCTCAAAAAATAAAATACAGGAGTGTTTTGAACAGTTACACGAACGCTGTAAGAAGGGTGTGCATGCAGGAGGGCAGTACTTCGAAAACCAATAAGATAAATTATTGTTTTATTTTTTAATAATTTGTAATTGACCTATAGGGGACTTTTTGACACTAGCATGTATATCTACCCATCAAAAAGAAATCTGCAAGGAAAGGAAGGAAAAAACGTTGTACAGGTATACATTGTATTTTCAAACCTCAATATATATATATATATCAAACTAATGAATTTTAATGACATTTTCTAATTTTAAGCCTACAAGTAATTTCAAACATACATTATTTTATAACCAGCAATTTTAAGCACATATTACCACATGCGTTTTTAAATTTAAATACTGATAAAATTTTTCGTTTTAAAGAATAAAATATTCACACAGAATTACGGCAATTTTATTTCTCTCGGTGAGTTAGGAACCTGGTAAAACCAGTTCAAGGGCATTGATCACCATAAAAAGTGTTAAAAGAGAGAATAATTTGAAATACCCAGAAATATTTTTTTTAAAAAAGGAAGGAAAAATTTCGAACCCAAGAGAAAAGGTTCGTTATATAGAAAATACATTTCGCTGTTTGGAGGTTATTTAACAAAAGAAAACGTAAAATATATGTTCCTTGTTTAAAAAAGTTCGTAAAACAGAGAAATTCACAAAATAGTGATTCGTAAAATGGAGGTCCAATTGCATTAACAAATGTTTTTACCGAAACTTATTGATAATGCCTATATGTATACAAAAAAGGTGTACTAGGAGACAAATTTATATAACTTCCCAAGTAATCATATTTTCTTATTTTATTTCTTTCTTTTTACTGGAATATTGAAATATGAAAAAAGAGTTACAGTTACAGGTTTCGTCGGGTATGGAGCAACAAAAGCTATTACCCCAATATGAGAAAGATTTATTTTTTTAAAAAAATCCTTTTGCATATTGAAAAGCAAAAAAAATCTCAAAATGAATAATCTAAAATCTATAATATTAATATTATGTAAATACTTTTTTTAAAAACAATAAAATCCTAGTAAAAACCCTTCCTTGAATTAAATTATTAACACATTATATTTCTTTAAGTGTTTAGTTTTTCAAACCTAAAGTTAAAAAAGTAAGCAATATGACATCAAAAAGAAAAGTTCCTTTTTCGTATTTTTTTATTTTTCTGTCAAAAATTCCGTAAATCGTAATTATTCATCCTACTTGAGAGTTAAGATCATGTTCCAGAATTCGTCAACTGATCGAAAATAGAACAGAAAGAAGCATTTCGACAAAAATATTAACTTAAAAACGCAACCACTTGTTGCGTGGATATTCGGCAAAGCAACAGTTTAATCCTGTGCATCAATACTTTCTTAGCATTAATTGTTATAATAGCTCTAGCACAAATGAAACAAATTACACATAAAACTCTCTTACATAACTTAATAAATATATATTTTTTGAAATTTAATAAAATGGCATTACATACATTAGAGAATTTAATTAATACATTAGAGAAATTTTTTAGCTATTAAAAAAATGTTTTCACACTGTTTGAAAGATTAATCCATATCTTTAACTACAGTCGAACCTCCTTATAACGAACCTCTATTTTGCAAAATTTTCCTGAACGAAGAACATTGTACAATTTTTTTTAAAAAAAATAATCTCCAAATAGCGAACTACATTTTCTATTTAGCGAATTTTTTCTCTTGTCATTTTTTTCTCTTCCTATTTTAAAAATGTTTCAAGATATTTTCAAGTTGTTCTTTCGTTTAGCCCCTTTTATGGTGATCAGTGAACTTATGAACACTGGTTTTACAAGGTGCCTAACTCACCCAGAGCAATGAAATAGTCGCAATTTTTCAAACAAGAACTTAAATAAAATTAATAGATTTCATCAGTAATTAAAATTAAGGATGCATGTGGTAGAGTATGCTTAAAATTATTGGTTATAAAATAATGCACGCTTAAAATTACATGTAGTCTTAAAATTAGAAAAATTTCGTGAAAAATTCATTAATTTTAATATAAAATACTGTGTTTTTTTCCCCTGGACAATGTTTTTTCCCCTTGCAGATTTCTGTTTGATGAGTAAGATATATAAAGAAATAGATAATTTACAAAAAAAAAAAGGAATAATTACTTTTTTTAATAATGCATAGTGTTTATGAATTTAAAATTTGTTTTATGTGGTTTCTCTAAAGTGTATGAAAAGATGAACTTCTATATAACGAATTTTCTACATACCGAATCTTTTTCGCGATTTAGCAACTTCGTTAAACAGAAGTTCAACTGTACTTTTTTTATTCCTAAATTGTTTTATTTTACATATCCTACTTTTTCTAGAAATTCCAATCTTATACTCAAAGTCATTTGTACAAATATTTTGCATGCACAACGATGAAATAAATTTTCTATTCTGGTACTAAATACGTTCTTGTACGCAGTCAGGAGATATATTGATGTTGTAAATTGTACTAATTTCTAAAGAAAAAATATCGCTTATTACCATTGTATTCGTTACGTAAATTCAATTTTAAATATTTTCAAACCTAGGATAATTTAACTTTTTGGGAATTGCTTCAATTCAACTTGCAAATTTTGCAATTTTTGTTTTTTTAATTATTCTATTAATCACAAATTGAAATTTATCGTTATTTTATCACTCAAACTAAGAATGTTTTGGATTTTTCCTGATAAATGAAATAACTTTTTAGATCTCAGTAAGTTTTATACAATTTTGTTGCTTCTAAAGGAACTTCAAAATTTTATAAATTAAAACTTCGTATCCTTATTATCTTACCTTAAAAGTATGCATGATCAGTTACTAATGAATTAATTACATGGAGTGTAACATAATTAAATAATATAATATTTAAATTATATTCCCATCATTTAAAAAATTTAAATGAGAGATTAATTTTAATTTTATCTAGGAACTTAATTAAATTCTTATTGAATTAAATTTTCAGTATTTTAAGTTAGAACGTATCGTTTGTTAAGGTATATTTTAATTCTTAATTTTACTGTGTTTCTTTTACACAGTATTTACTATTTTTAATAACTATGTTTTATTTTACTTGATTACGAGCAATATTTTTTATACCTTTTCATAAAATTCATTTACAGGTTATCATTTTAGCACTGTAGTTAAGGGAATGACAAAACAAAAGCATAAAATTAATATAATTGATAAATAAAAATTATTATATACGGATCACCATTTTCATTTCGTACCGAACAAGAAATTTAACTTTCTTTTCTTTTTACAATTAAATTAATATTAGCACGATTTTTAATTTGTTTTTCAGTTTTTAGTTTTTTTTTTAATCATCGTGTATGCTAATTTAAAATGACACTTGATTTTTTAGGGAAAAAACCTTTTTAACAATTAAATTATTAGATGCTTGTTATCAAACAGGATTATTATCCTTTTTTTATTTGGAATCTGGCTTCCACATTTATCGAAATCCATAGTTGAGATAAATAAATAAAATCGAAAAAAATAATAATTCATTTTAGATCATACAAACTTAAATAAACAAATGGGAATCTTAGATACTAGAAACACGTTATATTAGTAATGTGCTTCTGGTCTTATAAAAAAATACATATGTGTGAGTTATACTGTGCATACTTATTCATTTGAAAATCTTAAAATCGATTCACGAATTCTAGATAAACACATACTAACTATTTTTTGAAGAATCCACGTCATTTTGAAAAGAGGGAGTATAATTTTTGTTCTCTTATTTGCATATTTTTTATAAAAAATAATTTTTCTTTGCAAAAAACCCGATAAAATTTCAAGCCGGTTTTCTGTTTTTCACAGCAGGAATTTTTTTCATGAAACCGGTTAACTGGCTTTTTAGGTGGACTTTTCCATAAAGTATAAAAATAAGACCAATGTAGCTTTTATTTTTATTTAAACTAATAGTCTATAAAATTTAGACTATTAATTTAATTATATAAATAAAAACTACCTTAAATATATAGTGGAACTAAAAAGCAAGGAAAATAAATTAAACACAAAGTTAAGTATTTAGAATTATTTCTTTTTATTTAAGAGTTTATATATATATTATAGCATAATTTTATTATTAACATTTCCTTATTTGAAAAGTACAGAAAAGTAAAGGAAAACATAACTAAAATAAAATTTCTTAGTAAAACAACTTTTAAAGCAAACTAATACGTCCAACAGGTCATTTTTCACAGACGGACGTAATTTGGTACAGAAATTACTGCCGATCGAGACAAAAAAACACTGTCTGTTAATAATGTTTAAAATAACTTTTTTTTCGTCTTTAAAAGTTTATTGACTCTCGAATTTCACTTATTTCGCTATAAGATTTTTATTTACATTAAATACATCGCATCTTTGCTCTTACAATGGAGGTTTTTTTTTCCTATTTGAATTTAAATAAATTACAATAAAAATACTTCAAGAATATAACAATAGAAAAATTAAATTATTTAACACTTTAAAAAAATAACTTTCGATTTTCAGAATAACCCGGGTTTTGTAGGTTGGTAAATTTTAATAAGAACTAGTTAGCTGGTTTCAGGTTAAAACAGTTTGCAAGCTTGCTACTCATCAAATTTCAAATTAGGATTATGGATAAAATTATTTATTGTACTCTTATGTTCTTCATTATGTACGCCATTAGAAATATATTCTTTGAAAAAAAAAATCACGTCATGGTGCGTCAAAAACCATTCTTTAGAAATTCTTTAGAAACCATTCTTTAGAAATTCTTTAGAAACCATTCTTTTACTTATTTCATTTTTTAGAAAAAGATAAAAACAGAGTGATTGATTGCTTAATTAAGCAATACGATGGCTGTTGGCGAAGTATTGGTCCAGTGACGAGGAAGATATTTGAGTCAGCACACCATTCTACAAACTTCCACATCACGCTAACATAAGTATTTTGAGCGTTGATACATTAAAGAGGATCAATCGCGCGCTCTGCGTGTTAGGTCTTTAGGTGGCAACAAGATTTAAACCTGCAACTCATCAAAAATAACGCCAACCGTAAGTTTGTGACCATAATCAGTCGGCTACCGAAAACAAAGAGACACATCGCGAACGAATCAGCAAAAATCTTAGTCATTAAAATATTAAAAATTCAAAAAAAAAATCCAGTTTTCTTTTTAAAAAAATAGAACTCATATATATATGCGTATAAAATTTAGAAAATAATATATAAATAGATATATAAATAATTAAAAAATTAATATTATATATATATATATATATAATAGCTGATTAATGAAATTACCCGCTTATACGCACAACATTTCAAGATGCATTTTTTTAATTTTTATATTTTCGCCATAAAAATATATTTTAAAGTAAAGAACGAGAAATGTACGTGTACAATTTGGTGTTTTTAAGCCTTTTTTTATTTAAGTATTATCCCAAATTTTGAAAAACAGAGATTTTTAGAATCAAATTTAATTTTTATTTGGATTTTCTTCAAATAAATTAAAAGGTCCGCTCTTGAGAAGTCTAATTTTTCTATGTGCTTATCTTTTTTTTTATTTTGAAGCTAATCATTTTTTAAGGCAATATTTAAAAAAAAAATTTGATTTAAATGGCTTTTTACGCGAATTTAAAGTAGAATTATTTTTTAAATTTCTATTTTATAAAAATATTATATATATATATAAAATTTTCCAGATATAGAGAATTAAAAAGAGAACAAATTTTAAAAATTCAATGATTTTCAAAGTTACCACCAAGAAAAAATAAAGAAAAAAATGCTGGGTTTATTGAAATTAAACCTTTCTTTATATTTTAAAAACAGTTTTAAGATAAGGATTTAGAATGTTTAAAAAGATTTGAAATATATATTTTTTGCACATAAAAATTAAAAATTATTCTCAAGTTTAAAATTAGCCAAAATTTAAAATAAATAATTTGTTGTAAAATCTTCTTTTAAAACTAATTTGTAACGTATCTAATCAGAGATTTTTAAAATCATAGATACCCTAGGGTTTTCAATAAAAAAAGTTAATTCAGAGAAAGCATTTTACTATATTTGCAATTTATAAACTTCAAATTATTTATATTGATCTTAGTAATGCTTATTTATGAAATTATGTTATAAAAAATTAAACTTTGATGATACATTATCGAAGCAAATTAAAATGGCGATACCGCACCAATCAGATGGTAAATATTATTATCGCACACAAGTCCCGCAATTCAATTTTTAACTTCCGCGAGATTCTAGGTAAGTTAAAAATAGATCTCTTACCGAGCTCGCATCATGGTGTTGGAGCCGATTCCGGTAAACAGGTATCTTGTAAACTGGCATCGCCAATTTTCTACAAGTCTATCAACTTCTCCCAATATCTTCTTCCAATGACGTTCAATTCAGCAGTGATTTATATTCGTCTCGCTTTAAAACTGCAAAACTGCGATTGTGAGTGTCAACGGATTAAATCTCAAGTCCCCGCCAGGTCCGGAAAAAAGATTAAATACCCGCAAACCAATCATATTGGACAATTCAATTCTCCTCCGACTTCCCGACCAATCAGTTCATGGGGTTCACGCATGTCACCTAATATCGATTAGTTATAGCTCGCTTGATGCGTGTGGGTGTCGTTGCGTAAGAAATATATGCTGGAGAAAGAACCTGTTCACCCTCTCTCTCTCCCTGGAAAAATTTAGAGAATATATTTTATTTGTGTTGTTGATGAAAAGCATAGTAATTAGAGCATGGGATGAAAAATTCTGGAGGGTGAAAATTGATATTTTAAACTTTTGTCTCCACAATAGGGGGAGGGGGATGAAGACATACGTTAATGAGTTGTGGATAGAAAAAAATAAAAATAGACATACACCCCCACATTCAGCTTTTTAATTGAAATGACTGCCTGAAATAACCCAGTAAGACAGAAAGATAAGAGCTTTAAGAATATAATAATTGGATGCCGGTAAAATGACGAACATTCAGCGTATATATTGTAATAAACCTTAACTTATTTTTTTTTATAAAAGGAACAGAGTAAAAGAATTTTTATTCTTTGGTTTGTGTTGAAATTAAAAATGACAAGTGGATTATTTTTAATTTTTAATGAGACTAGATATTAATCAATAAGTTTTAAATATGATGACAAATACTGCAACATATCCGAGGTTTTTGGAACTTTTTGAGAGTCAATGCAAGGGAGCTGAGGCTTGTATGGGGTTTCGCTAACCTCGGGGGAGGGGGACTCTTTTTAAAAACATTTTTCATTACCCATGCGCTAGAGATTTTAATTTTTTAACTTTTGGAGGTATTTGGAATGGATCTTTTATCTTAAAGGAAGAAAAAAGTCACATAAATCCTTCAAAGTCAGTGTCAGAATCTGAGTTTGGAAATACTTCGCAAAATTCACATTCACTCAGAAAACGAATGAGTGCATACGCTATCTGAATGCATATGATCATTATCACGCTGCTAGCTTTGATTCCAGGACATGAAACATACGTCGACGACCACGTGTCGTATAAAAATTTTTCTTCCCGCTTATTTTTTGAATATACAAATAAAAAAAATCGGAAAGAGTATGATAAGCACATATATTGTACAAAATAGCAAATGAAGAGGGAGAAAAAGTGTGCTAGCTCTTTAGATAGTGTTACCGGAAATAAAACTGTTGTTATTTGCATTTTATTTTACAGCAATTTGGTTGGAAAATATTCCACTCCTTGTACCCGCTTTGTAACATTTTAGCCTTCCTGATGATTATGTTTGAAAATTACAGGAACTTTTTTTCAGTTCGGCTTATGTACGGGTTTCGATTTCGGGGTAAATTTTTGAAGAAAAAACGCACTTTCGGCTTATGGAGAAAGACTTATAATCGGAAATAGACAGGTAGTTTGTTTCCTACTACGCGAATACAAGCTGAAATAAATATCTTGAGAAATCAGCATTTCGATAATGATAAAAATACGAATTTCCAAAAATATTAATATTTTTACACTTATTTTATTGCCATTAAATTGGATAAAATACAAAGAAATATCCTATTTTAAAATAAAGAGGTTTCACTTAATGTAATAAAATAAGCAGAAAAAGAATTTGAAAAAAATTTGAGGGGTATAAAGAAACAAAATTAATTTTTTTGCGTTTTTGTGAAAAGTAATTGGTGACTCCTATGCCAACAAATACATTATAATATTGATAAAATGACTTGTTCTTTTATTGGAAAGCATTTTATTTTTAGGAAGATTCGGTAACCATGACTAAAAACAAATTTATAATTCTTATAAACAACTTACTCAAAACCTCGAAAACAAATCTTCCTAATAACAGTTGTTCGACGAAAATAACTATGAATAATGTAATGAACGACATGAATAAATTAAGTCGTGAAAGTAATATTTATTTTACAAATACCAAACATTAACGCTTGAGCCATATAGTTCCCGGGCTCTCCAATACCTTTAATAATATCAACACAACTAGAAAATGCAACACAATTATTCAAATGTTCTCAGATCATAGAGGCTGGTCGGAGTCACACAATGTCATCCACTCTAACTCTGTAGGCGTAGTAATGCAAACAGCCGTGTCTAATCAACCCCCTAAAGTGAACCTCCGCTGTCTTTCTTGGTAAACTAGGGACAGATTTAGGGAGTAACATAGTAGGCCTACTTGTGGTACATCATAATTCAGTACTTCTCAAACTTTCAGTATTTGCGACTCAATATTTAATCAAAATTTTCATTGCGCTCCTCCTTATAAACAATAACAATGTATTGAATTCAATAATACTCTACTTTGACGTTAAAGCTACAATACTACTTAACCTCTTAAGTGCCACCGGCGTAGATGAGCGTTTCGCTCAGCCAAAGCATTAATTGCCCCGGACGTATATATACGTCTTTCCGAAGTATGATCTTTTCTGTGCACTGCAGTCCATAAAATTATTCCAATGGCTTTGAATTGCAACAAAAGGAACTTAACAGTGTTGTGGCGAAGGATTTACTTATTGCAGAGGATTTATCCCTTTTCTCCCTCCTTCCCCCATACATCACACACGCGGGCCTACGTAGAAAACAGTGGCATTGAGGAGCGAATATCGTAACTTTTAATCGGCAATTAAGGGATTAATTACCAAAATAAGTGTTAATTTTTGCACATAATTTTATATATGACAAGCCCATGGCTCCTGGTAATTATTAAACTTGCTCTTTAGTATTGTTAAATTAATTATAAAATACATTCTGCAGTACTGATACTTTTATAAGTGTATTATATTAGTGTAAATGTGTATTTTATTTTTTATTATGTGAGAATGTATTTTGTTTGTTTATCTTCAGTAAATTAATAATTATCAAAATAATCTTTTGTTTTGACTTTTCAATATTGAAGCGTGCGCCCCACAGTTTGAGAAACGCTGCCATAATGAATACTAAATCTGTTACGGCTTTGAAGAACCTGATATAATCTATAAAATCCTAATACTCTATTAAATCTAGATTAAGTGTTCTATAATTTAAATGCAATTAAATTCCTCAAAAAATGATGAAGTTTTTCTTTTTTTTGCATTACATATTTTCTCTACAATTTGTGAAAATATTTTTTAAATCTTGAAAATTTATTAGAGATAGTTATATATTATACATAAAATAGAAATTGAATATTTGTACGTTTGTCTTTTAGACCTGATTTAAGTACGAAGTTAACCGACTCGTACTCTAGTCATAATTTAAGGTGAAAAGTATAAATTCCATAAATTTTTTAACATCGTTCAGGAATTCGTATTGCAGGGAGGATATGTTGGTACTTTTTAAAACGCTTAGAAGGATCTTCAAAAGATAAAAGTTCTCAAATAAAATAGTCATCTGGTAATATCAGAAAATTTTTGTAGACAATCCATTATAACGCAAATTCTATATCTTAGTTAAATTTAAATCTCTTACTCTGCTAATAGTTATCTTTATGTTTCTTCATTGATACAAGGGGTTCCGTATAATTTTAATTGGAGTATATAGTTTTGTTTAATTTTCCAATCTTGATTCCTTACAATATCTTGTTCTACATGACATACTACTTAATCGAGACACGACAAATTATTGAGATAAAAATAAAAATACCGATTATTCATAATTCCCAGCTTGTAACATATCTCTTACCATATCTCAAACGCTTCCCCCAAATATTGCAAAAATAACTTAGATTTTAAGTATAAAATATAAGTAATAAATTAAATATGTCCCTTTTAATCCAAAAAAGATTTTTGTTTAGATATTGTTTAATTATTTTGTATGAGTTATACTTACATCAACTTTATGAAATGATTATAATTTATGATAAATAATGACTTTCTTATAAAATGATTTCGTAATCTTAAAAGATGTGTCAACACTAGAAAAATGTCTCGCGGCATATATTTGACAAATTTATTGAATTATTATGAAACCATAAATGCGGGGTCCTACTTTTGTGGCTTTATTTTTTTTTTAAATTATTTTTAAAAAGTGAAATACTTTGTAAGCGGAAATATTTGACTCTTAATCTTGAAGACTTTAATTAATCTTTACATATATAAATTTAAAATATGTACAAAAAAGTTTTTGACAAATTTGTTAGAAACCAAATAATAGGAAATGACAAATAACTTTAATCTGAAGTAGGAACATAGTTATCCATAAGTTCTTTGATCACTAGACTTAGAACACTCCTATAATGTAGATCAAAGGTGTCAAACTCAAAGGCTAACTTCGGCCAAACAAACAAGGTTTAACTTTAGGTGGACCGTAAAAAAATCAATATTTATAGAAACATATGTTTATTTCGAATAATACTTTATAATAAACATACATAAAAGAACAAGAAAAAATTCATGCTTGCATCCTGGCACTTGACATCTCTTCTCTGCTACTATCTTTCCTACTTCTGGAGAATTTTATTTTTTCATATATTATTGTGGGCCGATATGTTGGCCGGGCCACAAAAGTGCTCGATGTGGGCCGCCGAGAGTTTGACACCCCTGATACAGATGATTAAAAAAACATGAATAAGAAAGTTTTTTAAAAGTTTAAAAGAAGTTTAAAAATGAAAAATAACTGTAAAAGTTTCTTTTACTTTTTAAATTAACAGTCTACAGATAAAGCCAATGGCATTTGGTATAGGGATGGGGGGGAGCCAGTAGCGCACACACAGGAATTTTTCAGGGGGGAGGGTCCAAGGTCGAAAGTTCACCAATCTGGTATCATGATCCTTTTTGATTTTGTCGATTTTCGGGGAAAAAACACAGTAAAACAATTATTGAAAAATAATTAGCATTAATTAATAAAATTAATCATTAATAACAAATACTTGTTAAATTTTCGTACTATATACTTGTTATAATCAATCGGGAAAAAATCAAGGGTTTTGGGGGGGCCCCCTTTTTCCCCATTGGAAATTACTTTTCGAACCATCTCTCATAATGTTTTAGATTCCCCAAAAATTTTTTTTCATTATTTTTTAAAAATACATTACTTAAAAAAAAATAGACTTTATAAAATTAAAAAAAGTTTTTTTTTTTTATTCGCTGAGGAATTGGCCCCATAGGCCATTTCCTTAAGCCCAATATAAACGCCTTGCGTAAAAATTGTCGAAGAAAAGTTAAAAACCTGTGTTGGCCGGAAGCACAAACTGTCGGGAAAAAAATTCTACCTTCCGCAAAGACACAGGGGCGTCTGGGGTGTCTTTCACACCAATTCGGTGTAGGTGTTGCTGAAGAAAAATCATGACCGGTCAAAGTTCTGAGAACTGCAGAGAAACCCGTCTGGGGAAAACCCCTTGGGACAACTATGGGGGAGAGCACCCCGATCCCTTCCCGGCCTCTTTCCCTTTAATTGGCGAATGTATTTTCCCACGGATCTGGAAATATTTGAAAAAAACTTTTCTGGTCAAACTACCAGAAGGCTGTGGGAGATTTTGCCTTTTGGCCAGAGGTCCCTTTTCATTCCCAGTTTTCCCCAATGCTAGTGATCCATTGAAATAAACAGTCCGTCAGCACATTTGAGTTCATGTTTTTCTCTCCCCCCTCTACCTTTATCGAATCGTGGCCGCGGTAGCCGAGTGGTAAGGTTCGGATCGGGGCCTTATCCGAGTTCGAGCCGTACCACTAAAAACCTTCCGTGTGGGGCAGCGATGCACGTTAAATCTGTCGAACTGAAACGTCCTCCCATTGGTGTGGTGTGGTAGTTAGGGGAGGGGGGCCAGCTCAGGTGTCGTTCACGTCACTTGACTATGGTTCAAAATTACGTGGTCCGTCGACGAAAGCCCTCGTGTAGCTGAACAGTGCGACGTTAATATTCAATCAATCAACCTTTATCGAATCATTATTGCCTACGGAGCAGAGAGTGATAATTGCATACTGAGAATCTACAAGGAATACAGCTCGTCTATAGGAAGTAGACAAATTGATTGGGTGGCATATTGCTTGTTTCACAGCCTCTACCTCCGCATCAAATTTTGTAGCAACCAAGCTTACTGCCAAAGAGCCTTCAAAAAGTTTTCCCAATAAAAGCCAGCCCCAACTGAGCCATCATCCTGGGCAGAATCATCCGGGATAAATGGGGCACATATTCGCTTTTATAAAGTATGATGGTTTTTAAAGTTATGATAGGCACAAAGGGCAGCGGTCTTTTTTCTGGAAAATTTATTGATAAATTTAAAGTTGGAAGGTTAAGGATGCGAGGAAAACTCTCTCTAAATCCAAGAGGCCGGCGAGAAATATTCATGTTTATATTGTGCTTATTCACTCTAAGAATATTAAAAAAAAGTTGTGTGTGTACTTATGTACGCGCGCACGTAAGAAGTTATACTTCTTTGGCATAACAAGATTAAAATCCTTCTAAAAATATTTAGCAGCGGAAGCTGGGCCAAGGAAAAAGGTGCTCACGAGCGGGGGTTGAACGATACAACCTTCAGTCAATTGGACCACCCAAAACCCCTGGAATAATCACGATTTAAATAAATTTAAACACTCCGCAATGGAACAATAGGACCAATAATATGGGGGGGGGGTCGAAGGAGGGATGATCTGTCCCATTCTGATATTTCTAGAAAAAAGCATTTTCGCATACGCTCTTACGGGAACACAAAGAAAAGGGTTTGCTGACGCGGGTGTAAAACTCAGTGGTAGAGCATTCGGCTGGAGATCGAGAGTCCACTTCTTCAGGGGAAGTGAAGAAATATTTTCGAGAATTTGAAGGCAGGGTTATTTGTCCCGTTCTGTATTTCTAGACAAGGATTTCGCATCCGGTGACGGTTTTGCGTCACATCCGTGATGGGGTGCGCCCGCATTGAAAAAATTTACCCTCATCCTATTTCTCTAACGGCCGCGGTAGCCGAGTGGTATAGGTATCGGATCGTGGCTTGCCTTGTCACGAGTTCGAGCCCGTACTACTAAGACCCGCCGTGGGGGCGCGATGCACGTTTCTGTCGGAGCTGAAACGTCCTCCCGTTGGTGTGGTGGTAGTTGAGGGGGGCTGCCAGCTCGGTGTCGTCCACGTCACTTGACCATGGTTCAAAATTTCGTGGTCCGTCGCCAAAAAGCCCTAGTGTAGCTGAACAGTGCGACGTTAATAATCAATCAATCAATCCTATTTCTCTAACGCCCCAAAAGAAGTATAACTTCAAAAATTACACTTATGTGTGAATATTAATTATACACTTAAAAATTAAGCTTCAAAGTTGTTGAAAAAATCATGACTTAGAAGTAAAGACAATGAGTGCATAAAATAGCTGCGAATAAGAGTCTCTCAATAACTAAAAATAATTTTTTGTGTGTTTAAATTATTGCAATCGGAAGAATTATCAGAGCTTATAATCTATTAAATGTTCACCATTTTACAGCCTTTACTTTTAGATTCACTCTTTTGTCCACGCACTTTGACAGCATTCTAGCTCTACCTGTCTTTTTCAATAAGAAAATTTCTTCGATGCATTGTAATTATTGACTTAAATTTTAAAAGCTAATTTAATAATCTCCTTGCATAAACAACTCCTTTTAAAATATCTCTTACTCGGGACTCTATCTAAGCTTTTCAGTCACAATTCAATAATACTGCTAATGTACGTGGATTATAATAATCTTCTTATCCTGTTTATCAAAAGCTATCTAAATACGAAATGGAGTCCTTTCCCCCTTCCCAGCAGTTCTCTCTCCTCTTCAACAGTATTTTACTCTAATGTTTTTATTGCGAAGTTATATTTATGTATAATCCTATTTCTCGTGGCAATACCCTTCATGCCGTTTGCAGAATTTGACGAGTGCAATTGTGTGCGCCTTTTTTAAAGCGAAAAACGGCTAATGCGTTTTCACACTGTTAAAGGCATCTCTTAATGGAAAATATAAAAATTCATTTTAAGAGCTAAATTAACAACTTTTAAACTGATTTATTTGGGAATAATAAGCTTATATATTTTGTCCTCCAGGAAATAAAGTTTTGGAATACCTAATATTAAGGAATTATTTAAATCATGTAAAGGCTTTTGCGTCGAATGCACAAATGAAAACGGAAAAAAGTACAAACTTTTATAATGGAACTCAAGATGGTGTTTGATGTATATTGCAAATTTAATATATAGTTAAAGGTATAAATTCTTATTAACTTTTTATTTCTTTTTTCTCTAATAATTAAAAATTGCAGTATAAAATTCGAATAAACTCTAATAAAAGCTTTAAATAAGTTTTCTGCCGTGTATCTTCTTATTGTATACACCGTAAAATCCGGCGTACAACGCGTACTTTGAACATAAAAATTAAGATCGAAATTTACGGGTGCGCGTTGTACACCGGATATAAAAATGAGAGCTTTAAAAATATAAAAAAAATATGAACATATAAAAAAATTAGACTTCTAAATATATCGAGATACTGTTCATTTAAAAGAAATGACATTCCTTAGAACTTAAAGGATTGTAGCTCTAGAAGTTTACTATATTTTTTCTCCCAAGTTTGGAATAATACTTCGAATAAATGACTTTAAACTTAAGAGAATTGTGCATGTACATTTCAAGTTTCTTTTAAACAATGGGGTGCGCGTTATACGACGAACATACCTAAAAACTAAAAATTGCAGCTTGAAAGTATAGGTGCACGTTATATGGCGGTGAGCGGATACGCGGTAAGATAAATTTTGAAGAAATGAAATTGGTATTTTTTAAGAAAAGGAAATTACATTAATTTGACTCTAAATTAAATAAAATTTAAGAAAAATCTATGTCAGATTCTCTAAATATCACAGTAACAATTAAGACTACCAACAAAAATTTTTATTAATTCTTTTCAGTTTAAAGTACATTAACTATTTCTTTGGTTGCTGTGTAAACACAAGTTATAACAAAAATTTTACTCATTTTATTCTATGAATGTTTAAAACCCTATTTTTTTTACGTAGTTACAGAAATTTAAAACCTCTAAATTGTAACTATACATATAATAGCAAAAAAAGTCAATGTATAATTATTTTTATTACAGTTCTAGTGAAAGATATTGAATAAATGCAATTTCAATACTTTTTTCTTGCATTTAGAATACCCGCAAAGGGCTTTAAAATGTCGAATTGGATTCATAATAAAGCAAACAGATATTAAAATCAACATAACTTACTCCATGCAACTCAGATATTTTTGTTTTCTTAAAATATTAGTTGAAATACATAATGGTACGATTAATATTTCATTACTAAATTTCGTTTCTTATTTTACTTTTTATTTAATATAAAACTAATTTTTTTTTAAAGATGAAGATTTCAAGCTCGATTTAAGTTTTATTCTCAAATTCTGATGAATTAGCGTCAAAGTTTAGGCTCAAGCATATTATCGAAATTTGATGTCAACAGTTTTCTTAAAAAAAATTACTCATAATATTATTTATAACCTCTGCTGAATGAATATAACCTCCGTTTATCATTTGTTGAAAGAAGAATGAATTTTCGAAAATGTCAAGTAAGGAGGATTCTTTCTCCAGTTTTTCTCAAGCGTTTTCATGTAATTGTTTAATGCATTTTGAGCGTTAAAACTCTGACCTGGTGTGGAATTTGGAGAATGGAGTACCATCTCAGGTATCGAACTCATCACTCGATTCTAATCGTTTCGTGTTGCTTTAAATATGTTACGTTACGTTATTGAACAATCAATTAAGGTATCCGACTACCCTAAAATTGAATTTTGCCAAAAATTGACAAATTTTTTACAATTTTATTTTATAAGCTATCGCATTATCTTTATAAAAATATCAGGTTTATTATTTTCTATTCACTAGAACAAAAACTACAAGTGTTTTAGTAAAAGCAGATATGCCGTAACTTTACACAAGAAGTCAAACTTTAAAATGCGTTTTTCTAGAAATGTGTTTTTTTCCCCCCGAAAGCTTAGGCGGAGACAGCAATTGCTCAAAAAGTTTTTAAAATAATTTGCTGAAATTTTTTGTGAATGTTCTGTATAACAGTAGAAGTATTTTATCTTTAAGATTTATTACAAAATCACTGTTTTCATTAAAAATTTACAGTTCTTTATGTGAATATATAATCACTGTTTTTTTCCCAGCAATTTCATATAATAACTAAGATAAAGTGCTCTAGTTTTTGTAAAAAATAAAATATCTCTTATCCTGAAGGTCGTTTTTAAAAGAAATAGCAAAGTAATGCATCAAAATTGAAAAATTGACAATCTGTTTATAAACTTTTTGTATAGAGTGGACCCCATGTATGTAATTTTTTAGTAATTATGTAATTTTAGTAGTAATAGTTTATTTTTCTCCTATTAATGTTAATGTTTTTTTTCTTAAAATGTTCTAAATAAATCTAAAAACCACAAAAAAAAAAAAAAAAAAAAAATTCCATATTTCCTTTAAAAAAAATAATAATTAAAAAAAATGTTGTTGCAGGTAGTCGGATACCTTAAAACATAACGTAAATACATTCTACGTGATTTTTAAATTTAAGAACAAATTCCAATATCTTTTTATGTCCTTTTTTCTCTTCTAAATACTTCTGCTCGTTTGACAAGGGGTCTTTTTTACTTTAAATATGTCTTTATCTTGTGTGTGTGTGCCTCTATTTTTAGATCGTTAAGGAGATATTTGATCAGCCTAAAACTTTCTCTGAGATCAAGTTTCCCCTTCCTATTATTTCTCGGTATATATATATTTTGAGTAAAATTTAACTTTGTTTTTTGTACTTACCGAATAACTGTATTAATAAACTGTTAGCTCCTATTTTCTTTTTTTATATAAATAACTAGCCGTTCGGTGGGTATTTCAGGTTGTTGTATGACTATATATTGTTTTTTTAGAGTTATTAATATCTAAGTCTTAGCATTAAGTTTTTGATTGTATTCCAAAACATTCTTATAGCCTTTCGATTCTTGATTTAAAAAGAACAGGACTTGTGTTTCTAAAACGGAAGTATATTCATCTTTTACCCTTTGGGGTACCTTTTACCTTTTGTCTAGTAATTCAAAAACTGCAATTTTTTTATCTATAACACCCCTACATCCTCTTCCTTGAGAATCGAGTCCGCTTATGGATCCCTAAATAGCAAAAGAAACATGTTTTCCAAATTTTAAGTCTGTAAGAGTCCAATAGCTTAAAAATGGGATTTTTTTTTATCTTAAGCATCCCTCCTTGGAAGTCTATTTCCACATGATCTAAAACCTCTCCCGTTGGTGTGGTGTGGATAGTTAGGAGAGGGGGTGCCAGCTCAGGTGCCGTCCACGTCACTTGGCCATGGTTCAAAATTACGTGGTCCGTCGCCAAAAGCCCACGTGTAGTTGAACAGTGCGACGTTAATATCACAACGTCGACGTGCGACGTCAATCAATCCACATGATCTGTTCTTAGCGAATCTCTACTCAACCAAAGAAACATGCCTACCGAATTTCAAGTCTGTCAGTTGAATCGCTCTTCTCGCCCCCTTTTAATAAAAATATAAATAGACTAGTGGTCCGACAGACGTTGTCCTGTACACACATCTTAAATCCGAAAATTTCAAACTTTTTTGAATAAGTTGTACCAATCTGGACCGTTTTGATGAAAATTTTTATAAAAAAAGTTATTACAATACCTGACGTCATCACATGTACAGTTCCCACAGTTCGAACTATCAATTGCGTGTGATTAAGTGTATACTATGAACTAAGTTGAATATAGTAGAAGCTATTCTGAATAGAAACTAAAACTTCTTTTAATTAAATGATAAAAGGATAATACTCGAGCTTTATACAGATATACCATTTAATGCACAATAAATAAATTTATCGTAATGCCATTGAATGCACAATATTTTTGGTTAATCCTTGAGGGGTATAAACAAACAAATGCGATGGTTTGTCAACCCTCGGACACGCAACAACAATTGGCCGTGGAAAACGAAATTTGCCCTTCTTCTTTTTCTCGCTGCGCATTATTGGAATAAACAACACACAGGGGTAAAACAATCACGCGTTTTAAGGTTTTTAATTAATATCTTTTTAACTAATTGCTATATAGGACCAAATTGTGAATCTAAACCATTCTTTAATCCACTTGAACCCCCACAAAAAATGTCATCAAAATCGGTCCAGCCGTTTAGGAGTTCAGTCACATGCACACGCACAGAAAATTATATATATAAAGATATCACTTTTCATGAATGTTCCATGGCAACTCTTTTAAATCATTTATATATATATATATACAAACAAAAATTATTTTTTTAAATATTGAAATAATCATTATATTCTCGCTCAAGTTACAGTTTTATAATAAATCTAATTACTAAAATCTAAACTAATTTATCTCTTTACTAAAAATTTTATACAAGATAAATCTTAACTTTTTTCACTTGGTTACGTTTAGTAATAAAATTTCTCTCTCCTTTGAAATCTTTTATACATTGTATAGGTTTATTAGAAAAACTTGTTTATAATAAAATCTTACTACAATATAATTTTTTATTCTCTTAATCTTATTACATGTAGCTATTTATCTTCTTGATTTTTATGAAATCTTTTTTTTAAATAAAATCCATATATATAATCCTTTACATTATGATCCTTCATTAAAACCTTTTACATTATGAATATAAAATCAGTAAATGATAACCTTCGTTTCTTTGCATACGTGCTCACAAACAGGTTGGTGGAGAATTATGTTCGAGAGAACTTTCATAAAAACATACTCAATATATTCAGAAAATAAATTAAAATAAATGTGCATATAGGTATTGGTAAACGAATCCATGTCATCAACACACGAAAACGATTTCACTGTCGTAGAAAGTGGGTTCGTCAAGCTATCTCCACTAATTAAACATTTCACCATAATCGCATTTGGTGAGAGAAATTTCAGTCATCAATTTTATTGACGCTTGGGAATTTGAAAACACGTATTAACATATGAAAGTAACTTAATCTACATTTTTAGAGAATTTCTGAATTAAAAGTAAACCTAGGGAAAAAATACGTTAGCTTATTAAGTTTGTTATCTATCGCATTGATAAAGATATTTTCAGAGTAATCCTATTTGGAATGAATAAATGCAGGTTTTATACCAGGTTTGTCACACTCATTTTCAACAATGGCCTGTTTAATAACAAGTAAAATTCTTAATCTCGGGAGTATACTATACGTAGCCATGAGTTTACCAATTTTGCTTTTCAGATTCATTAGTTTTTTTAAATGTTTTTTTTTAAAGAAATGAGAAAACGAAAACTGTAACAAAATATGTTTTGCTCTGTGTTCCATTATTGAGAAACATTATAAATCAAGAGGAAAATATACATCTCATAAATTATCATAAGGATACAAATACATGAATAATAACAAATATATACAAATTGACTCTTTTTTTTAACTTGGCAAATATGTTGTTTAATCCAGCGTTCCTCAAACTTTTTGGCACGCCCCCTTAGGGGGCGTGATAACCTTACAAAGGGGGGGGAGCATATCAAAAAGTCAAAAGTAAAAGATTTAAAAAGTTGCAAATTTACAGAAATTAAGCAACGAAATACATTCTGACATAATAAAAAAGTAAAATACACATTTACATTGATATAATATGCTTATACATGCATCTGTACTGCATAATGTATTTGGTAATTAATTTATCAATACTAAGTTAAGAACAAGATTAATAATTACTATTGATTCCCGTGGGCTTGTCATATACAAAATTATACACAAATTTTAATACTTCTCTTGATAATTTGTTCTTTTTATAATTAGAGTCATATTGTAGCATAAGCATGTAGCTTTTAGTGCATCAATTTTGAAATCAACACATTGTTATTGCATAGAGGGGGGCGCGATGAAAATGATGATCGAAAATTGGATCGCAAGTATTGAAAGTTTGAGAAGCACTGGTTTAATCCAAATTTACAAACAGAGAAACAAAAGTACAAACATGCGAAACATTTATAAGACCCATAGTTTTATATAGCAGTGAGTGTTCAACAATGAGAAAACTGGATGAGGATTATTGAGATTTGAACGAAAAATATTGAGAAGAAATTTTAGAGCAGTGAAGAAAATGGGGTCTAGAGAATTCTTTACAATTTTGAATGACAAAGGAAGTACAGAAAACCAAATATAATCAAAGTAATTAAGGCTTCACAGCAAAGACGGCTTGGTCATATATTCGGGTAAGACAACAATAATCTAATTAAGACAATAACGTTTTTGAAACGAGAAGGCAAGAGAAAAAAAGAGGCAAACCCCGTACAACATGGATAGAAAATATAGAAAAATGCTTGCGAAACATCGGCGTAAATCGATAAAAACAATAACAATAAACAGATCAAGAGGGTTTAACCCTCTTGCTGCATAGTTATTTTATCAAAGTAGATTCAAAAATGGCATATTGTTTTATTACGTATTTCAAATCTACATTTTAAAAGTTAAAATATACAAAAATTATGTGAAAAGAGAGTTTGTATTTTAAAATATAGAATTAGACTATAGAAAAATATGATTATAAAAACATAAATAGGAACAGTACGGGTTGCACAGCTAAATAGTCGGAAAAAATACATACTAGTGGAAATCGCAGGTTGCTCAAATTTTGCTACATCTACGTTGCCCGTGGAAATCGCGGGATGCGCAGCGGGAGGCTAAGCCAGTGATTCCCAAAATGGTCTATATCAGGGATGGCGAACCAGTGGCACGCGTGCCATTGATGGCACGCAACACAATATTTTGGGTACCTCACCGATCAAAACGGTTTGCATTTTAATTCAAAATAACTAATTTCAATATGAAGTATTATGAGAAACGTGAGTGATGGGTCGCAGTTTTCAGCGAGATTTTCTCAGTTCAAAGAATTATCGGAAACGCTCAAGTTTTTTTATGTACCTTGATGTGACTTCATTTAATAAACTGGATTTGTCCCAATTCTATTGGTTGTAAATTGAAGAAATTGAAGTGCAACTTTGATTGATTTCCAGTCTAGTTCAATATGGATTCAAAATTTATTGAAAAAGGAGAAAGTTGGAATTGATTAAAACATGAAGATTAACAAGCAATATAAGTAAAAATGCTTGTAATGAAATTTTGGAAACACGGAATTGATTCTAGATACATTTAACTGTTTGAGAAAACTGGCTCATGCTATTTTAACCATATTTTCATCTACATATGCCTACGAGTCATTATTTTCAGAGATGAATAACATTAAAGACTCATTTAGAAACCGTTCGGAAGGTGTCTCCAATTCAGCTTGCATTCTGGTAAAAGTAACATCTTACTATCCTTATACAAGTTATTTGTCATCTAATCTATCACAACAGAATTCACACAATAATGTGTTACTTTAATTTCAATTACACGTATAAATAAAAAATTTACTACTCGCCTGTGCACAATGTATTTCTTCGTTGTAATTAAAGAATTTTAAGTTGTTAGTATTTAGTTTTATTATTTTCTCAGTAATCACAAGTCAAAATTATTTGACGCCACGTCTATACCTCCTTAAACATTTCTTAAAAAAAATGGCACGTTGATCCAAAAGGTTCGCCAACCCTGGTCTATATCGACATCCAGAGATCTATGAAGACTTGACTTACAATTGGTCCACGTCAGCGAAAAAATAATTTGAGGGTCTATGAGGTAGGTGTAAATGGGGGGAGGGCCTACGATAGTGGCTCTCATTAAACCAGATCATGACTCTTATTTTAAAAGAATGCTTAATTAAATGAAAACCAGATTTTACCTATTTAACAGACTTATTTACCAAATTTAATGAGGTTAATTTGCAGTTACAAGGTGACAGCATAAACTTTATTAAAACAAGGACCATTATTTCAGCCTTTCTTTCCAGAATTAAGCTAAAGAAGTATTTCATTGGACTTCACAAATTTTCCCAGTTATTCAATTGGTGGAATAGGCAGTAACGGATATCTTAAAGTAAAGCTTAGAAACGGATGTCAGCACAATTTTGGCTTTAAAAAAACCTTACCTGTAATTTATCCCGAATTATGGAGCACCGTGAAAAAGTTTTTAACTGCGTTTCCTAATGCGTTTTAACTGCATTTCCTCCTTATATAACCTTCAGAATGAGGAGGAGTTTCAGCGGTGTTGCTAAACTCCAAAATAAAAAAGAAAGAAAGAAAAAGAGTGGTCACTACTAACCGAGGAGATTTAAGTTTAAACCTGACACGGATTGGTGCCAAATTGAAAAATTTGTAATTGAAGCACCAGATTCATCCCTCCTTTATAAAAATTTGTTTACTGATTAGTTATTTAATGTGTGAATTAAATTTTATAATTTAATTAACATGTGTTTATTAAACTTTAAACGCTGTACTTCATTACAGTAAGAAAATGAAATCTTTTAAAGTAAATAGCTCTACACCACACAGTTGTCAAACAGACATATAAGTTGATAAATTTTTCAAAACTTCAATATTAGATAAAAAACGTCCCGATTATTAAAAGGGTTTTTTTCCGGTTTTCGGTTCAGTTGCGGTTCGAAGTCTGTTAAAAATCCGTTCATCAGCTGGGTAACAATAAGAATTGGGTATATTATATATGTGTATTAATGTGCTAAGTATGTGAACGTTTATGTAAATTTTTAAATGTAATATGAGTATATTAGTCTTTATGGAAATTTTTAAATGTAATATAAGTATATATGTGTTTATGTAATATTTTTTATTGGCAAAATACATAATATATAAAATAACATTTATTACTAAATTTTACTAGTACTCACCTACTACAATATATTTGTCATAATTTACATTTAATCTTTAGTCAAGACTGTTAAATTAAAAAATGGCATCATTTGTTGAGTGGTCATGATTGCGAGAGCCTGACCGACGTTGTCCAATTGAGAGTTCGAAGCCTTGTGCCTTTGAAGACCCACCGTGTAGAGCAAGGGTTTTCAAACATTTTTAACCCATGGACCCCTTTTTATTGTTAAAACTTGTGCCCACGGACTTCTTTTTAAAGTCAAAACTCCTCCCCTAAGTGAAAAATTGTCTGATGGGAAATTAGTCAACAACTTCAGTGCAATAACCTATAATGCAGGATGTAAATTAGGAATCTGATTTTGTAACCAGAATTTGTGGTATCCTTGTTCAAACACACATTGTTTTAAGTTCCTCATTTGTGGATATTTCAATAAGATGTTCTTGTATTAGTATGGATTCATCTGAGTTTGGGATTTGAGTTAGTCCACGTGCGAAAGGGTTCAACACCCATTCGGGAATATCCAAGTGAATTATTGGTACTAATTTAAATTTCCATAAAAAAAAATAAATTTTTTTAAATTTTATATTTAAACCTTGCACCCCTTGACGTTATTCAGGGACCCTCAAATTAATTTTAATTCGCGAACCCCCTGAATAATATCGGGGACCCCTGGAGATCTATAGGGACCACTTTGGGAACCACTGGTGTAGAGGGGCTGACGCCCGTTAAATCTGTTGAGATTCTAAGTCCTCCCGCTGGCGTGGTAAGGGTATTTGGAGAGAAGGTGATAAAAGCTCAGGTGTTACCTTCGTCACTTGACCGTGGTTGAAAATTGCAAGATCCGTCTCCAATAGCTCTTGCGCTGCTTCAAAATGCGACATTAATTATAAATCAAATCAGATTAAATACAAAAACAAGGTAGTCAGACTACTCATATAATACTGGAAAACAAAAACTGCAAACAACTGCGAGGATAAAGGCATCATTTTATGAAGGGTTAATCTATTATTATGATAGGCTTTTAAAAATACCAAATGTTTTAGGTCTATACCTTTAAAAATACGAATCATTCAGAAAAATTTAGTTACATGGTTATCCTAAGTGAACAGTGGTGCACACAAGCGGGGAGGGCCCCTGGGTGCGGAATCCCACATCCTTTGATTTTTTCCCCTATTGATTATAATCCTATGAATATAGTACGAAAAATTTAATTAAATATTTGTTATTAACAATTAATTTTATTAATTAATGTCAATTATTTTATTCAATAATTTATTTGTTACTTTTTTTGTTCCTGATAATCGACGAAATCAAAAGTATATGTTAGGCGGCGTATTGGAGCATGATTCAAGAATGATGAATTTTTGACCCTGAAATCCACCCCCTTAAAAATTGTAAGGGAGTAAAAGTTTTTTTTTATCTTAAAAAAAAAATGGTTATTCTTTTATATTATATTATCCAGAAAGGTGCCCACCCCGACAACATCGCATGTAACGTGAAACAGCTTGGATGAACGTCAATTTGTGCCCCCTGCTCTAGAGTAGTGATTTTCAAACCATGATCCATGGAACCCTGGGGTACCACGGTATTACACAGAAGTTACACAAGACATAATATAATTCTAAAAGAAAATTATAAATGGGCATGCAAAATGGATTCACATTATCAATGAAGTTTGTATAACTACAAGTATCTAAAGCTCGTCCCAGTCATTAAAACTGGATATTTTATTTATACATAACTTTTTATTTTGTAACACTTTTTCAACTTTTATTATAATATAATAAAAGAATATTATATATATATATATAAGACGGTTTTTACATGTACTGCCTGCTAGATAGTGAATATTCTATTGTTTACTATCAGTTATTCCACGAAATAATTTTATACTCGATAGTACAGTGTTTTGCAATACTAAATAGATTTTTAGTGGTTAATGCACTTTTTGTCACTTGTGGAAAAAACATCTCTATATAATAACGAAGGAGAAGGAGCAAAACTTATATATCGACACATATACAGATTCGATGTAAAAATCTAAATTTAAGTAAGAACAACTCCTAAATTTTAGAATACAAATCCATGTAAAATACACAGGATTTCTCTCACACAACTATAAACATTTTGTTTTCATTCAGAACAATATATTTAAATGAAAAATGTTTCTCAACCTGTGTGAGTGGTTTGAAAACAAAATATAAAAACAAATGAAATATGACTGAAGGTAATTTCAATAGACCTAGACTTGGACACAGAGTTTGTGGGAAAAAATGCAGATAAATTCAGTTACTGGATAAATATAATGCACGTGTATGTGACAATAAGATCACAAATTAATGAGTAAATTGTTTTAAAATTACATTAAATTTTTTATTAGCAAATATAATACTTTTTAAAAATTGTCTCTGCATAATGCAGTTTTATATGTTGATCTATTTTAAATATTATTTTAAGATAAATTATATCCGAAGTGTGTGTGTGGAACGGAGTTCCCCGAAAGCAACCAAGAGTTTTAAGGGTTCCATGCGTCGAAAGAATTAAGACCACTGCTCTAATTTTACTCACTCTCCCACCTTTTTATCTCCGCGGACCGATCAACGGTTTATAATTTTACCGAGGCCCGCTGAAGGGGAGGGGATGGAGGTGGCATTGAAATTTTATATTTTAGATTGTTTTTATTTAATAATTTTAATTTAATTGTACTTATACACATGCCTTCCAAATAAAATAAAACTACACCCAAAAATGAATATGTTGTTGTTGTTGTTATTTACGCCACCTGATCGACAGTAACATCATATCAAGGCCCACGAAATTCAACGCGGTAAGGGGCTAGATTCTTACGCCTGTCATCAGCCGTAGCTTTGAGCACCATACAGGTGACAGTACGATTTGTTCCAGTTCCACCCCAATTTTGAGGAGAACACCCTGGGGTGGTCAGGGGCCTCACCTCTCTTCCACCACCTCCAGGAGGACTTCAGCTGAAGCGCTATTTAAGTACCCATAGTGCCACGAGGCATATACTTTTACAGCTGCCAAACTTTCAATATTTGCACCAACACTAAATCATAATTTTCATCGTGTCCCCTTCCTTACAATAACAATGTATTGAATTCAATAATACTATACTTTGAAGCTAAAGCTATAATACTACTTTAGCCTTTTAGTGCCACCGACGTATATAAACGTCTCAATGACCAAAGCGTTAATTGCTCCAAACGTATATATACGTCTTTCCGAAAGTACGATCTTATCTGAGAACTGCTATCCATAAAATTATTCCGAAGGCTTTGGAAAGCAATAAAAGGACCTTGACAGTGTTTGCGAAGGATTTACTTATTTCAGAGGATTTTTGCTTACTTATTCCCCCCTCCTCAATACATCAAATACGCGTGCCTACTTGGAAAATGGTGGCGTTGGGGAGGGAATGGCGTAATTTTTTATCTACAATTAAGGAATTAATTATAAACCGTATAAATTATCCAGGTAAGTGTTAATTTTTGTGTATAATTTTATAATGACAAGTCCATGTGGTCACTGGTAATTATTAAACTTGTTCTAATAGTATTGTTAAATTAATTATGAAATACACATTGCGTGCAGTACTGATGCATTTATAAGTTTATTATATCAGCGTAAATATGCATTTTATTTTTTATTACGTCAGAATTTATTTTGTTCGTTTACTTTCTCAGTAAGTTACTAATTTTTTAAAATATCTTTTGCTTACGACTTTTCAATATGCTCGCGCCCCTCGTAGAGTCATCACGCCCCCAGGAGGTCATGCCTTGAGAAGCGCTGTTTTACAGACATCTATGCCTCCTACGGGATTCAAACCCAGTCCCTTCGGCACAGCAGTCAGCGTCATTAAGCACTATACCGGATGGTCGGCTAAAAATGAATATACAGTGATTTGACTATAATGTGATTTCTATAAAAAGTCGCACAAACCCAAGAGAAATATACCACAGGAAGTAAAATAAAAATAATTTAATGTTCCTT
The DNA here is from genome assembly GCA_019973955.1 of Trichonephila inaurata madagascariensis. Classification (NCBI taxonomy): domain Eukaryota; kingdom Metazoa; phylum Arthropoda; class Arachnida; order Araneae; family Nephilidae; genus Trichonephila; species Trichonephila inaurata. Next base: position 81,423 of record BMAV01000434.1, read on the forward strand.
GGGTGGGGGGCCAGTGGACCATTTATCCAAGCGACCAGTATCGGTCCTGGCAGCCAGGGAGGGTTGTTGGCATCAACTGCCCTTTTTTTTTTAGAGCTAAACAGAAGGTTTTTTTTTTTCTTCTTTTTTAATTGGAATCCCAATCAAAGGAAGAAACCCGCAAGAACGACCTTTGTATACATCCATCCTTAATTTTAACTTTTTTTCACTAAATATAGCTTTAACATGGAATGGAATCATATTTATATAAATAAAGTATCATCCTTAATTAAGCAGAGAGTCAATGGCTCAAACAATGCAATTTGAGAGTTACTCCTTTTTTAAATCCATCAAAAAGCGCAGGGACGTACGAACGTAATTTTGAATTGTTTAAATAATATTTTCCAATTTTTAAATCGAGAAATCAATAACTGTTTTTTAAACCCATCATTGAAGCATTTAGATTTAATTAGTGTTCATTTACAGAATGCTTGAATTTTAATCAACTAAAATAAAGTTCTACATGTTCTAGAATATCAAAGTTTTAATTAATTTCGAGAATAATATATACTATAATTTATATCTGGATTTAGAATAAAGAAAAAATGCAATCAGTTACTGGAATCAATTAAATATACAGATGCCTCTCTCGTAAATAAAGTTAATACATATTAATCACTAATTAATTGGAGAAAAGATTTTTAGAACGACAAATATATATTTTGATATTAAATACTGTTCTTTGGATTGTTTTTGCTAATTATTGCAATAAGACTTTTCTCTGTCCAGAATATTATGCAATAATCCAAGCTGCCTCCCCCTCTTTCTTAGTAATTAGTAGTTATTAAAAGATAATTTTAAAGTTTTATGAATAAATATTTATTCCAGCTTATGTACTAAGTTAAATGATAGAAGATAAGGTAAGGTTAATTAAAATAAGAATTGGTGTAACAATCAGAAAAAAAATTTGTGTGTGTGTGCTTACAATGAACTAAAATATTTAATCTCATTTAATGAGCTAATATAAAAAATATACATTTTAAAATTTTTAATTTTATGAACCTGTTTTATTTTTTTAAAAATTTTTTTTTTTTAAAAAAAATTTTTATTTTTTGGGTTACAATGAAATTGGAAAGTTAAAAAAAATCATTTCAACAAACTTTTTATATTACTAACTCTTTTACAAAAAGAAGGAAACACTTTGAAAAAATGTAAAGTGACCATTTTTATTAAAAATAAACATGATACACATAGAGTTCGAACACACCTAATGATCAGATGAAAGATTCAAAAACTTAGAACCCATCAAAATTAACAACGGTTTTGTGAAAATCGTGACGGGGAATTTTTTGTCGGGAAACGTTTTTTGGGGCCAATGATCTTCAGACTTTGGGAACTTTTTATAACTATAAGGTTTTGAGGAATCCCATTCCACACACACACACTTAAAATATATCTTAAAATATTATTTAAAGTAGATAAATTTGTTATAGGTACTTTATGTAAAGACAATTAAAAAATTACCAATTGTATTTGTTATTCAAAACTTTAATGTTTGTGGTGCGGTGTGATATCAATATAAACCTGTACTAGTCATTCCGAAAAAGGGAATCTTTTGGGGACGTAAAGTTTTCCTTTCGGAACGAAGGTGCTCAGATCGAATTTTTTTCCTTCATGTATATACCAAATATAAGTTACTCATAAAAAACTTTTAAAAATATTTCCAAAACACACAGGTATCACCTACCCATGCATTATGTTTAGTGTCTGGGATTTGTGCTTGTTTTTTTACAAAAACTGTCGAAATTTAGGCATTGAAATAAAACTCGTATATTTCATATTCTGATTTAATTTTTTTTTATATTTTTTTTTTTTGTAGTCACTCCTTTTAAAGTATTTTTTTTTAAAAAAATTGTTAAAAAACTTTAAAAATTTTTTTGGGGTATTGTGACGGGGCTTTATTACCCCTTTCCCCTAAAATCCTTTTTGGGGAATCTTTTTAGAATGCATTTTTTTAACCAACCGGAAAACTTGATATGCAGATTAGAATGATTATATATATTGGGGCTTTTTGCATCGGAAAAAAAGGGTTAGAAAGTCTTAGGGGGAAACTTAGAAGTCTGAGGAGGGCTTTGAAATCTTAGGAAGTATTAAAAGAACCATAGAAGTGGGTTCGAAAAGGGAGGTTCCCTATTGCCGAATGGTTGGAAACAGTTTTAAATTGATGAAAAAGATTGGGTAGCTGTTTCCCTGGAATACGGTAATGAAATTTTTAAGATAAACGATCAATTAGTTAAGGGAATCGGCTATTATTAGGTTCGGTGGATTTATCAAAAGTGTGGTGGGTTTTGAGTTTGAAATTTATGTCATATCACTCCTGATTTATCCTATAAGACTTGTGTTGCATTTTTAATATAAATTAGTAAAATAAACTGTTTTTTATAAGGGCAGTGGTCAATTTTTTTACCCCCTAAACCTGGGTCTATGGATGAAAATGATACTTCCGACGGGATCACAATGTGAGAGAAATCCTGTGTATTTTGCCTTATATAATTTGCAACCGAAAATTTGGGGATACCTTTAAAATTTTTTTAACATCAATCTTTCATAAGTTGTTCCTTTCATTATGGGTTTTTTTCCCAAAAAAAAAAGGGGGCCGTGAAACGCATTGTGCATAACTATGTACAAATATAAAACTATTTCGTGTAATCCAGGGTAGAAAACAATAGAATATTCACGATCTAGTTGGTAGTTCATGTAAAGAAGAAACCTTTTAATATTCTTTTATTATATATCATAATCAGAATTTAAAAAGTATTACAAAATAAAGTTATATCACGTGTAAATAAAATTTTCATTTTTAATAATTGGGCTCAGCTTTAGATTTCTGTGGTTATACCAACTACTTAGAGAAAGTGAATCTATTTTGAGAATACACATTTATAATTTTTTATCTGTTTTTATTTTGACTCAGGGAACAGTGTTCCGTGGAAAAAGGAGGGGCCCCTACATTGAAATTTTTCAAATCTGTTCTGGTCTGAACATTTTCTGGTGCAAGAATCTGGTGTCTTAGCCTATACAATACTCAACCTGTTTTTTCTGCTGGGCCACAATACAATATGTTGCTTGGCCGTGGGCCAAAAGGGAGAATTAAAGGGAGGGGTACCTGGGACCAAGATAACATTAGAAATTTAAAATGTAGAAAAATTGATGAAAATTATAAAAAATAATTATAACTCCTGTTTTGCGTTTTTGTAATTATTATTTTTTATATTTTTTATTTTTGTCACGAACACTAAATTAAAAGAGTTTAAGAAGCCCTCCCTCACAATTTCTGCATCAGTAAACGATTTCATATGATTACCAATAATATAACAAGCTTCATAGGATGTCTTTGTTACGGCTGTGTGTGTTACCACTGACAAAACACTTTGTTGATGTTTCAAAGAACATTCAATAAAATCTATTTATCACCTCTTGAAAGAAATCTTGGAGGAAAAATATTCATTGAATGATACGTTTATTGGTCTTTGGTAAATACAGCATTGTCATGACAAATCAAACAAGTACTGATCCGAATTAGTTTTTCGCTACAAAACAGTCAACTTCCAAATCGTTCGAATATTTTTCGCTTGCAAGGTATGAAAGATTGTTAAAAATAGTTCCACCCATAAAATTGTCGCTACTCCATTGTTGTCTGTTATCATTAATCGTAATCGTTACAAATAGAAAAAGAATATCGATTCGCAGCCGTACGACATAGACAGCAAAAAAGCAAAATCGATATATTTGAATTCTTGTCCAAGAATTTCCCACCAAATTTTTAAAACATTGTTCTTAAATAAGCGAATTTCTCAAGAGCAATGGGCAGTAGCGCACAAAGGGAATTTTTTAGGGGTCGGGGTTGAAAAGTTCACCATTCTTGTATCATGCTATTTTTGATTTTGTTGATTTTCAGGAACAAAACACAGTAAAAAAAATCATTGAATTTATAATTAGCATTAATAAATAAAATTAATCATGAATAAAAATATTTAATTAAATTTTACGTATTATATATTTAGAATTATAACCAATCGGAAAAAATCAAGGGGCTTTTGGGGGTGGGCCCCCGGACTCCCAAAGCCCTTGATTTACACCCAAGGAAGAATATCAGCAACACAGAGGCTGAGTGTAGAAATATGTAATCAGAGGAAGCTTGGGATTATCTGGTTAGAAAATGGTCTTTTAGGATATTCCATTAAAAGCAATGGAGCCAACCTCAGATAGTAATCAATACATCGTTGAGCTGTTGAAGTACTCAGTGACTGGAGAAAACGGGCTCTCGTCGTGCTCTGCGTCATCACATTAAGGAAAATAACTGTATCTTCAGTAAAATATATGATCACAAAGAAACAGAGAGATAAAGACTATATTCATAATAACATATCAGAAATATTTGAAAATATATCTGCAACTGTAGATCAGATGATTGGAAAGGAGAATTAAAAACAAATTCTTTATTCACAGAACTGCTTGCTTGACCGGTGATCGTTATTAGAAATACCTCTTTTTCAGCAGTTAATTACTAATTAAATTAATTAATTATTTCATAAGCAAGATGATTTAGTTCCTTTTGAGTTATTAGCAATAATGCCAATATTGCAAATTTAAGATGAAAAAAATGGAAAAAATGGTTAAGAGTGATCTTTTTTCTTTCTTTTTTTCGAAGAATGGCATGTTTTCAGGAAGACCAATTAAATAAATGTGCAATGCCTGTGTATAATTTCTCAACATACAAGAACTTCACTTTTAAGATACTATTATTGAATTGAACTTTTTAACAAAAATTAAAATAAAACTTTTATTAAAAATTGTGTGTATTTTTCTTGGGAATATATATATATATAATATTACTTTTTATGAGAACAAAATTTAACAAATAACTTTTAGAACCATATTAAAGGTATACATAAGCCTCTGTGAGAAAACAGCATTTTCGGTGTTCTCTCAGTTATTATGTAGATCAAATTCTCAATTATACTCTTAGGATCCTTGAAAAACACTATATTTAAAGAAGAAAATAGCAAATTTTCTGTTACTAAGCCTGTCCGTTAATCACTTATTTTTTTTAATTATAAGTTTCAAGTTTTTTTTTTAAATAAATACAACTTAAGAAAACTCATGTATAAATCACATTTTCATCAAGTTTCCGTCAGGATTATTGTGTATACACACGCAAACATGGAATTAAATATCCTCTTTCTACTGACATAAATTTTAAAAGGAATTTCTTTGCACTACTATTTATGTCAGCGGGAAAGATTGTTATACAGAGGTCTAATCCTCTATCCGAGTTAGTGATTCCGTTACCAATCTTTCCAGCACGGACAAAAGAACAGAAATACAAAGTAAATAACACACCATTCTTTTTTCAAAACAACGTGTAGCACTTTCGGATTTAGGTAATGCACAATGCGCAATTTATACTATTTTTCAAAGAATCGTTTCTTCTAAAATCTCTGCAAATCCTTTCTTTGTGAAAATCTATACAATCAAATAGAATAGTGGTCTAATGAAAACTGTGTGTTCCGTGATTCGCGAGAAATAAACCATTTGATCTAACTTTTATTATTCCCTCTGCTTTCATGTTCAAGTAAGCGCACACTTTCAACCTAAAGGAATACCAAATACAATGAGCTCTAGGTCGAGGTTTTTCATTTTTTCCCAATAAAGTTCTCCACAAATACATTAAATTGTATCCTACGCATTTTGTTCAGTAGAGAACAGTTTAACTTCATTTGATCTTGTAAATTTCGTCTAAATGTAATTTGTCAGAATAGGACAGGTTCTTTACGTAAATTGAAAATTCGAAAACTGAATTTGAGGGCTTTAAAAGATTTTTTTTATCTGCTTTGCCATAAAGCTTATTGTTCACTTTTTTTTTATCCGATATCTCCAGTTAATTCTTGGATGTGAGAATATTATTTACATATATGAATATTTGTGACTGTAAAAGTCAAAAAAAAGAAAGAAAAGAAAAAGAAAAAAGAAATGAAATTTATTTGCTTGAACACAACATAAGAAGGAAATTTGACTCCGCGCTTCAGGATTTTTTTTTCTTCAGAAAATTAAATATGATAAAATGTTTCTAATTTAATTTAAAAATAATTAATGTTGTTTATTACAATAGGCATTAATTATGAGGGTTGCCCAAATGAAAAGTGGACAAAAAATGAATAAAAAGAATATATTTATTAGAAATTAAAAGAATTCGCCACAAAAGCGGGAAAACAAAATCTCAACGTTTCGGTAGCAAGTCTATGTCTCCACTGTAGAGTGGCCGCTGGTAGTCCGAGTGGTCAAGGTATCGGATCGTGGCTGGCTTTGTAACGAGTTCGAGCCCCTCTAAAGACCCGCCGTGTAGGGCAGCGATGCACGTTAAATCTGTCGAGAGCTCAAACGTCCTCCCGTTGGTGTGGTAGTTAGGAGAGGGGGAAGCAAGCTCAGGTGTCGTCCACGTCCCTTGACCCTGATTCAAAATTACGTGGTCCGTCGCCAAAAGCCCTCGTGTAGCTGAACAATGCGACGTTAATATACACTCACTCATTCACCCACTGTAGAAAAATCGTGGTTGATTCTTGAGAAAGTCCTGCACGCGGCATCCTTCACTTCGTTGTCCAAACGGGATCGCAATGCTCTCATAAGTGTCCTGAGTGGAAGTCACGGGGTTACAAATAGACTGTAAGGCAGGAGTTCCAACACTTTCCTACGGAGTTTGAACGTCATCTGGGTTTCGAGGGAGAGGTAGGAGGCATTATCATGGAGATCTTTTCCCATTTTCTGTCCTTTCACGTAAACTTTTACACCAACTGTTCCCAGCCATTCGACCTAAGCAATGCTCGTCATAGACTGCCACCCTTCATCCATAGATGCGTTAAGTTCACCTTGTAACGTCATCAGTTGTTAGTACACAAGAAAATTTGTTACAGCCTCATTTTAAAAAATTTAAATAGTATTTAATAGATTCAAAAATATTCATTAAATAGGCCAAAGCCGGGCGGACGGTCTTTATCACTCGAGGTCAATCCTTATTCCCAAGGCACTCGACAATCCTTGCTTTTCCCGGCTCCTGTTTTTTCCATGGCTCTATCTCTCCAAGTTTCTTCTCTCTCCGTTCGTTCAAGTCTTTTTCCAGTTTTTTCCAACTCTCCTTCTCTTCTCAGTTTTCTCTCCGTCCGTTCGTTTTTTCAAAATTCACCCTTTTAAACACCAGGGGCGGGTCCACCACACGCCCCTCGTTTTCCTCATTGGCAGGTCAAAGAAAAGGTCTGCCCTCGTCCCCGGGCCACTTTCGTCTCCCATTTGCGTGGCAAACACAAACACATTCCCCGTCCGTCTGGAATCCAAGGGCGCCATAATTCTCATCTATTCATCTCACACCTGGGCCTCACAGCCCCACTCTCTATGCTTCGACGTGCATACAGGCCTCGCCTATTCAAGACTTTCATACAGGAATGCCTATTGTCGCCGGCATTCTTCAGCCATTGTAAATTCCAGACCAGATGTCTGCGCTTGTCCGAGGTCAGACAACAAACAATGACCCCATGGCCACCTGCACTTGTCATCCAACATCTGTTTGGGGATGAATAGATAAAGTGACTTCAGATAAATTGACAGGATGGGGTTCACCCCAAACGAAGACGTTACAACCTCTTGCAATCAGAAACCATACAACCACGCAATGCCGGTTTATCCATTGGGCGTTTGGGGTGGGTGCCCAGGGACCAGGGATCGGAAGGCCCGGGCACGTTGCACTTAACCAGACTTTCTGGTTATAAATTTCGATTCATCAGTACCAAGGGGGCCTGTGGCTGCGGTAGCCGAGTGGTCAAGGTATTGGATCGTGGCTGGCTTGTCACGAGTTCGAACCCAGTACCACTAAAGTCCCATCGTGTAGGGGAGCGATGCACGTTAAATCTGTCGAGAGCTGAAACGTCCTTCCGTTGGTGAGATGTGGTAGTTAGGAGAGGGGGGTGCCAGCTCAGGTGTCGTCCACGTCACTTGACCATGGTTCAAAATTACGTGGTCCGTCGCCAAAAGCCCTCGTGTAGCTGAACCTTGCAACGTTAATATTCACTCACTCACTCACGCCAAGGGGGCCTATAGATCTTCTGCGTCCAGGGCCCAAGATGAGCTTAAATCGGCACTGCTTCCACGCATTATTCCAATCTGGACGCATCCTTGTATCGCAGCTGTTTCTCAAGCTGTGGGGCGTGCGTCCCCTAAGGTGGCGGGATATCTCTATGTGGGGAGGGGGACGCGAGCTTATTGAAAAGAAGAAAATAAAATATTTACATAAGTATTAGTTTACTGAAAAAAAGCAAAACGGGGTGAAATTGAAAGTAAGAAAAACAAAATACATTCTGACGTAAAAAAAGTTAAATACATATTTACATTGATATACCATAAAATGTATCAATACTGTCACAATGTTTTTGTTAATTAATTTATCAATAGTAAACTAAAACAAGTTTAATAATTATTAATGCCTCCCATGGGCTTGTCATATACAAAATTTAATACTTATCTTGATAATTTGTAAGGTCGTATTGTAGAGAGCTTTAGCTTCAAAGCATGGTATTGCTGCATTCATTACCTTGTAATTGTATGGGGAAGTGATGACAATTTTGATTGAATATTGGGTCACAAATGTTGAAAGTTTGAGAAGCATTGTTGTATGTCGATTTTTCTTTTCCACGAACGGGTTTTACTGTTGGACGCCGTATGCGGTATACACCTCATACCATCCATTATACCCCTGTTCGGTGAAATTGAAATAACTGTAGTCATTCTGACGCTATCGCATGTGTCCACTTTTCATTTGGGCAACTCTTATAACTTAATAATCAAAAACAATTCTCTTGTTAAATTGTTGCAAAATAAAACATCAAATTCCTAATTATTGTATTTTGTGTTATGTATGTTAACATTTGTGAATTGTTGCTATGAACTCTTATTTAAAAACACAGAAAGCCAAATGCAAAAACTGTCTAATGGGTGAATAAGTATATACAGTCGAACCTCCATATAACGAACCTCTATATTGCGAACTGTTTCCTGGAACCAAGAACATTTTACGATTTTTTTCGTAAAATAACCTCCCAATAGCGAAGTGAATTTTCTATATAACGAACTTTTTCTCTTGTAATTTCATTATTTTTCTCCCTATTTTAAAGTTATTTCTGGAAATTTCAAGTTATTCTCTCTTTTAACTCGTTTTATGGCAGTTATAAATCTTTAACTTGTTTTATTTGGTGCCTAACTCCCGAGAGCAATAGAATTCTGCGCATTTCATCCAAGAAGGCAACCTTTAACCCCCATTCTCCAGTTCACTGGAAACATCTTCGGTATCCCCTTTTACCCTCAGTGGAGTCTCGTGTCTTTGAACTAGTCTCCGTTCATTAGTATCATTGATCAGTCGTGCTAGTAACATCGTTTCTCTTAGCTCAAAAATGTCAAAATGTAAGTGCTTGAGGATGAAAGAAAAAATTTTAATTCTTCAGAAATTAATTTTCTTTCTTTTCTTTTTCTTTTTTTTTTGATAGGTAAGATATATAAAATAAATTTATATTAATTTACAAAGGGAGTGGGTAATTACTTTTTTAAATGTATAGTTTCTATGAATTTAAAACTTTTTTATGTCGTTTATAAAGAAAATTAAAAGATGAACCTCTATATAGCGAATTTTCCATATAACGATAATTTTTTCGGGATTTAGCGACTTTGTTACATAGAGGTCGAACTGTATTTACTAAATTTTATTGAGGTTAATTTGCATTTACAAGGGACAACATAATTTTTTTAAAAAAGGAGAATCATCATTTCAGCGTTTCTTGCCAGAATTAAATTAAAGGAGTACAATATATTGGGCATCGCGAATTTTCTCAATGGATCACGAACAATCAGTCGGGGAAATGACGTTTTAACCTATGTTCAACATTAAAATATCCTTTATTCAGATTTTGAAACTAGGTTTGAGAAGACTTTGGATACAATTCCACAGTAAGCAAAATATTCATACAGTCATTAATGATAAAAAGTCATATTAGACGAAAAACTTATCGGAATATTCAGTAACGGATATCTTAAAGTAAAGTTTAGAAAAGGATGTCGGCAATTTTGGCTTTAAAAAGACATACCTGTTACTTATCCCGAATTATGAAGCATTGTGAGAAAGTTTTAAATGCCTTTTCTAGTGATAAGGAGTTTCAGCGTGGGTTGCTAATCTACAAAAAAATAAATAAAAAAAGAAAGAAGAAAAAATGCTGGACACTACAAACCAAGGAGATTTAGGATACACCAAAAGTAGGACATTGGGCAGTGTCCTGGGACCGCCCCCCCATAGCCCTGATTTTTTGGTTGGATAATCTTTGTATAAAACGTAAAAATTTAATATGATTTGTTATTAATACTAATTTTTATTAAATTAACTAATTATTTATTCAGTATAATTTTGTATTTTTTTTGTTCCCCGAAAATCAACAAATTAAAAAATTTGGCGCATGCACAATGACCAAGTGAATTTTAATGAAGCAACCAGAGTTATCCTTCCTCTATCAGAAATTCACGTATTAATTAAATATAATTTTAATTAAATAGTTCCTTAATTTTTAAACAATTATACTTTACTGCAGTTAAAATTTTAAAAATCTTTTAATGTGAGCTCACGCGTTGGCCAAGGACATGTGTTGATAAATTTAAAAAAATTAAATTAGGCAGGGGTATCAAACTGAACAACATGCCAAGGGGTCGATGAGGCCAAGTGTATAAAAATCCAATTGAGTCTCTGAAGCCAAATGCAGGTTGATTCATAATTAGTGAACAATTTTAAAAGCATATAACTATTTATGGTGAATTTAAATTTCTTTACTACCCATTATAATTTAAAAATGAAACGTTTAAATTGTAAATCAAACTATTTTTATTAGTGGGAGTATATTATGACTCCGAAGTTATGACTTCAAACCCGAAACGAAATTTTACAGTTTTTGAAGGATGGTTGCTCAAATTCTGTGATAAATAAAGCACTTAAAAATCAGAAACAATATTTTTCTAATAAATTACTATCCAAACATCTAAAAGAAATAAAATTTGGTTGTCATTCAAAAGCTACAGGGAAAAAATGTGGACGAAAGGAATCCTTTGGAGAAAAAAAAAGAAGTGAAAAAGACTTTACCGCTGTAGAAAATTCTCTGCTTCAAATAACTTAAGGGAACAAACAACAGATATCGCAGTCGACAATTGTCGTCAGGTAAAGAAAATTGGCTATAAATAGGAGAATAAGTCAGTTTGTGATCAAATGTCTGCAAAAAAATGAAAAAGGAGGAAATGTTCTTGGCTTTTGTATTTAATGTTACGCAAAGGTACATACGAAACATAGGTAACTTCTCGGATGAAGTTCTGTAATTCGCAATTAGCGAAACGAAGTACAATACATTTCACGTGAAAATGTTGCAAAGCGCAGCTGTTTCGCAAAAGGCAAGTTGGCCGTCAGATGTTATGGTAGGAATGGGACTGTTATCTCAAAGCTCAACAATACCGTATGTTGTAAAACCAAAGACTAAAATTGATACTAAATACTATCAGAATCAAATTTTGAGTTTGAGTTTGAAAGGAAAAAATTAACGTCGCACTGTTCAGCTACACGAGGGCTTTTGGCGACGGACCACGTAATTTTGAACCATGTCAAGTGACGGAGAAAAATGAGCTGGCACCCTCTAACTACCACACCACAACCACGGAGGACATTTCAGTCTCGACAGATTTAACGTGCATCGCTTTCCCTACACTGGGTCTTTAGTGGATTGGGCTCCGAACTCGACATGCCTGGGATGGTCCGATACCTTAACCCTGGGCTCGAGCCCATCAAATTTTGAAGTACATGATCAAAAAAGTAAACATTTATCAAACAGATTCTGCGCCAAGTCATACTTCAAAACCAACCTTACAATGGCTGAAAGATAAAAAAATAATAAATTTTCTCCCTTCTAAGATGAATACCACCATCCTCTGACTGTGTTCCTTACAATTGTTTTTTATCGGGATACTTAAAAACACAATTAAGTAGACGTAAAGTAGAACACTTCGGGCCCCAAAGCAATTCGGGGAATTTGGAAATACCTCCAAAATGGGCGGAAAAAGCTCTTTTGGCTTGGTCAAAGCGTTTGAGTGAATTGCACTATACTAAGGAAAACTACATCGAAAATTTCACCTAAATAACTTAATTCAATACAAATTTCTGGTGCTCTGAAACTGGTCACACTATTTTTGAATCAACTGTTATGGTAATCACTCACCCACGAAAAGGAACGAAAAACAGAGCAAAGAAAAAGGTTGGCCAACTTGTTCGGATACGTATTTCTTGAGACATTGGGGCGTTTTTGAAATCATCAAGTAAGATTAAAACAAAATGATTTGTCTATGTTCTTTCTGTAGCAAGAACAATAATGATTCCCAAAACAGAATTCCCTACAGGAAATTAATTTCTTTTTTTGGAAGCAAAAATGTTGACACACTAATTTTTTTAAAAAAAGTGAACTTGTATTCTTTTTATTCGAGCATTTCTGGATATGCAAGTATAAAGCGTAATTATGAAATCTAAAGAGCATTTAAAAACTGCGTCAGAGGCAAAGTATTTCAAAAATCCCAGTTTCTTAATTTTAATTACTTTCATTTCCATTGTGTCGTGTAAAAGTTATAATAGGGAATGAAAAAATAAATTACTCACAATTTATTGTGAAAATTTGCTTTTCATATCATGCGATTACTTTCCGGAAAACGTCACGGGAAAATTTTAATAGTTTATCTATGTATGTGTGCATACTTAAGCCCTGATGCATTTAAAATAAAACACAATAGTTTTATTCAAATGCAAAATATTTTATTTTTAGTTATTCAGTCATTACTAATTGCTCATTATATTTAAAAACAAACAGTTTTATATTTTTTTCAAATTTTTTATTGTCATTAATATTGTTTTCTAAAAAAATAATTATCACCTCCCTGTAGCGCACACAGGAATTTTTCAAGGGGGAGGGGGTCCAGGGTCGAAAGTCCACTATTCTCGTATCATGCTCCAATACTCCACCCAACATCTTTTTTTATTCTATTGATTTTCGGGAACAAAAAACATTAAAAAATTAATTATTGAATGAATAATTATAGCATTAATTATTATTATTTATTATTAATAAAAATACTTACTTAAATTTTACGTACTATATACATAGGATTATAATCCATCGAACAAAAATCAAGGGCTTTGAAGGGGTTCTGGACCCGAGCTGTGTGTGCCTCTGTTACCTCTCTCCATATAATTATAAATAATCTTTAGTTTGCAAATTTATTTGGAAATATGAAAAATTTATTTGAATATATAAATATATATATAAGTGTAAATTTATTTCGAATAGATTACTGTACATTCTGGCATATATATAAAAAGCGCATCTATACTTTCAAACCTGCAAAATTTCTTAGGTATATTCGCCGTACAAACGCGCTCTTTTTTCATAAAAAAACCTGAAATGTACATGTACAATACTCTTGTCTTTTGAAGTCTAGACATAGTGTGTGAATTGATAATAAAACATGGAATGAGAAAATAAAACCCGCCATAGTTAAAATATCATTTGAAAAAAGAGTAGTATATCTAACGATCTAGATGGAACTTGAAAGGATTATTAATTACGGATAACAGTTACAGTGATGGTGATAAGATGGATCAGAATTCGATGATGTGTCTGAAGAGATAACGGGGGACGAATATGACAACCTTTTCGTGTTATCCAATATTGATTGTTGTCGGCTGTGGGTGGTGTAATTAGTTTGACCCTGGCCTTGTACGCCTAAGGTTGCGGGTTCAACACCGGCCTAAGTCGGTGGTTTTTCATCATGTAGAAAATCGATAGCCTCCATGTGGCATGACTATGCGGCATGCAAAAGATCCCTTGATCTGGCTTGGGTGCCCTCGACAAAATTAAAATTCTCAAGTACGGGTTCGCATCGCCAGAGCTCAGGTGCTGGGGCATCAAAATTACCTGCTGCAAATAGTATATCACCTCTATGGTGCTGCACAAAAAAAAGATACCAGCTTCCGGGTCTGTAACAGTAAAACAACAGTCCGCAGCCCCATTAGGAATAATACTAGTAATCGTTAAAAAGTTTGTCCTTTCTTTTAAATAATATAAGCAGTATTTATACATATATATAGAAATCTACTTTTTTTAATATTAATTTTTTCTTTATTTTTAAAGCTATCGTTTTTATATACGGCGAATAAACGCGCAAACCGTAAATTTAGATTTTATTTTTTGTGTTAAAAATGCACGTTATGTGCCGGAATATACGGTATATCATGATTACCATTACAAATTTTCTTACATTTAATTCATTTTTGTTTTAAGCAATATATATTATTATATTTTTTATAAAAAATGAGAGGTAGGTGATCATTCTAATTTACATTTATATAAAAAGGCACACTACATATTAATTATTATTTTCAATCAAAGATAGCTGAAACGCAAGAAAATTTTTATATTCGATCTATTTCGAACCCACTAAGTTATAAATGCGAGTAAAGTGTATACGTGTGCTATATCATTTTTTGAGCGGATAACATAGCCATGTTCTAAATCTCTCTTTTTATCCCCATAAATCGTTATCAGTTCGGAAAGCTTTATATCTTCTTTCGAAAACGCGGGAAAAAACTTCTTTGTTCGAAATAAGCGCGTAAAAAAAAAATCTGAACAAAAGACAGCAGATACAGGGGTTAACATTGAGGGTTTAGGGTGAGTATATTACCGTTGAAGGTATATTAGAGGGAGTGTAGTCCGCTTCATCGAACACTCCGCAGCCCCTTTATTGACACGAGGTATCAACACTTTTCTAAAATCCCCTAACAGTATGACTCATTCAAGAGTTCTCCACCAGATGTACTTCGGCGCTTTTTAATATGGTTTTGAAAATTTCCCCCTTAGGTTATATTTTTACGCTCTAATGTAAGATACACTCGACATTGGATGTGTGTAATAGCTTTTCAATATTTTTTGTGTTAGGTTTTAGTGCAGGTGCTTTTTGAATTATACACTTTATAAAATAGCTGTGAGTTTTAATACATTTTTTTTTTCATGTATGGTAGCAGAAAGGCCACTCAAAAACGAACTGTACCAAAGTAGCTAGGATTTGCCGAGTGGGAAAGAGCGCGGCAAATGTGAAGAATAACTTTTTAAGTACACTGATTTTTTTTTCATAGTGAAAAGCACGAAGCGGGAGGGGGAGAATATATGTATAATTTTTCTGATTTTTCCATATTTCTTCAATTACCTTAAATAAATAATCTAAAACTAGCAATTTATTAAGGAAATTTTAAAAAGAAAATATATTAATATTATATAAGTGATGAAACTATTTATATATAAATATATATGCTCTATTTGTGAGAGTCAAAAATGATTTTAATACTTAAGATAGATAACTTAAGTTTTGGAGGAAAAAAATTACTGGAGAAAAAGAGGGAGATTGATGCGGCAGTATTGCAGACATTTCATACTGAGGGCCATTTTTTTTAAATGAGTTTTAACCAGTTTTAAGTCTAGCCAGCCTTCCTCATTTTGTTTGTAATTCTGATTTAAATCCTATGTTATTTAAAAGGTAAAATATCTGAAAAAAACAACAATTGGAAGTATTTAGATTACGCTTAAGTCAACGAACAATAAATGAGTAACTGCCAGATATTCAGTGGTTTCTCTCTCTTTTTTTCTTTCATATATATGAATGTATTTGTAATATATACTTTTCAACAGCATTTTCTCTTAACACTAAGTGCTATACAGTGAAAATCGTTTAACACGGAACGACGATTAACATTTACTGAAATATTTTTTCGTGTTAAAGGATATTGCAAAAAAGAAAAAGACTTTATATTTAACAAAATTAAGTTTATTACATTTTATTTGCATAGACGTGTATACAGGATGCATGCATTAAATAAAAATCAATGAAACAAAATCATTCTCAAGAACTTAAGGAAATTTAATACAAAATTTTCAAGTTTTTTTGAAAAACAAACATTTATCGAGTTTTTGGGAAAAAATCTGATACTTTTCTTTGTATTGTATATTTTAGCATCAAATTGTCAACAAATTGTTCGATGACGTCCATTTCGTTATTCATTTCACCATTAGAATTTGGGTCTAAATAACTGCGCATGCTTTTCATGATGTTCCTCATTTCGGATGACGTAGGAACAGGAGCTGCATTATTCATTTCATTTTAACCGACGGAATCAATGGTATCAATGATATTTTTTGAGCTTTGAACAAACTCCAAAATGTCTTTGTCTACCATAATTGGGGATTTACACACATTATCATCATTTCTTGCAGCGAATTCTTCCGATGATACAGTAGGACAGTCCAATCCGGCTGGTGTTTTCCGTATTTTGTTCGTAGACAGAAGGGAAATTTTTTCGTATTAAGGTATCCGACTACTTTCGACAACTTTTTTGAAAAAATGGAGATATGGGGATTTTTTTGTGATTTTTAGATTTATTTAGTATAATTTAAGAAAAAAATCGTAAAGTTGAAAACAGAAATTTTTTTATTATTATTAAAAGGGGGAAAAAAACTGGTGAAATTGTACAAAAAATTACATAAATAGGGTCCCACTCTGTACAAAAAGTTTTTGAACAAATTCTTAATTTTTCAATTTTAATGTAGTTACTTTGTTATTCATGTTTGAAATGACCTTCAGGATAAGAGATATTTTAATTTTACAAAAACTGGAGCAATTTATCCTAGTGATTGTATGAAATTGCTTGAAAAGACAGTGATTATACTCACGTAAAGGACTGTAAATTTTGTAATAAAACAGTGATTGATAAATCTGAAGGTCAAAACCCTTCTACTGTTATACAGAACATACACAAAAAATTTCAGCAAATTATCGTAAACACTTTTTGAGCAATCGCTGTCCCCGTTTGAGTTTTTCGAAAAAAACCCATTTCGAGTAAAATACATTTTAAAGTTTGACATCTTGTGTGAAGTTATGACATCTTCTTTCATTAAAACACTTGTAGTTTTTGTTCTAGCGAATTGAAAATAAAAAGCTTGGTATTTTTATTAAGCTAATAAGATGGTCTATAAAATAAAATAATAAAAAATGTTTGTTAATTTTTGAAAAAAATCGTGATTTTAGGGTAGTCGGATATCTTAAGCGATTTTCGTTTCATGTTAAGGTATCCGACTACGTTCGGAACCGTGATTTTGCAAAAGCGCGTAAATGGATAATTTTCATGATATTTAGTGTCACTTAGATTAGAATACATGTATATAATTGTTTTAAGGACATTTTGACCAAAAAAAAAAAATTATTTAAATACAACATTTCGACAAAAAATTAACTTAGAACAACCTTTTCTCCAAATGTTCTCCTTTTGTAAAAAATGCTTCTATTGTATTAATATTTTACCTGTATTCAGCTCAGACCTCTCTACAGAGGCTCCACTAGAATTTTTGAAATGCATAACTCGGAAGTCGGTTTATCCATGTTTTACGACAACAGAAGAGAGAAATTTTAAGAAAATACGCCGATAATTATTTCAAATTGTGGAAACTCTGAAAATAATGTGAATTTTTCAAAAATCATAGTTGAGCCTCTGTACAGAGTTCTGAGCTATATACAGGCAAAATATTAATACAATGGAAGCATTTTTTACAAAAGGAGAACATTTGGAAAAGAGGTTATTCTAAGTTAATTTTTTGCCAAAATAGTGTATTTAAATATTTTTTTTGTCATAATGTCCTTAAAACAATTTTATGCATGTATTCTAATCTAAGTGACACTAAATATCATGAAAATTATACATTTATGCGCTTTTTTAAAATCATGGTTCCGAACGTAGTCGGATACCTTAAGCTAATAAGATGGTCTATAAAATAAAATAATAAAAAAAATTTGTTAATTTTTGAAAAAAAATCATGATTTTAGGGTAGTCAGATACCTTAAGCGATTTTCGTTTCATGTTAAGAGAAAAAACATGCATAAAATACGCAGTAATTTGTCGGGACTGTTCAATTATTTCGTGTTAACCGATATTTCGTCTTAAGCGTTTTCGCATTAAACGTATTTCTCTGTATTTTACCTTGGTGTAATTGAGCGCTCGGTGCGGATCAACCTGCTCCAGTTCCTGGATCAGAAACCCTGCCATTGGATCTTTAGTAATTCAACTAGTGGCATGAAAGTATTTATCTTCTTGTCGCTCTTTATAAGTATTTGATACTATTCATGTGCATTAGAGCACAGTTACATTAATTAGCATAGGTGCATAATTTTTTTTATAATACGTTTCATTTGTTGAATCTTACAACATTATATTCCACAGCTTACTTAATTACACATGGCCTTCAATACATTTTTTTTACTACCTCTAGCTGTTACCCACCCGCTTTGCTGGGTATTTCATGAAGTTATATGAATATATGAAACTCAAACTCGGTGACGCAACAGCCCATGAAGGCCAGGGCCTACTGTGTCCATCCCAGTGTACGTGACCATTGGGTGCTGAGGGTACATGAGCAGGTGTCCCGATCAGGTGGTCCATCTGAAGCAAGAACCCTAGTGTTTAAGTTCCCAAGCAAGCTTGGTACTCATTTATCAACCCACTGCAGTAGGGATGAAAGGCTGAGTCGACTTTGCCCAGCCCGTGAATAGAACTCGGACCTGTGGTGTGAAAGCCTAATACGCTACCACTCGACCACTGGGCCTTTATATGATTATATACTGTTTATATACAAATTATATTGAAATCTTGGCATTAAGAACTCAATGGTATTGAAAAATATTCTTATAATTCTTGATTTAAAAAGGACAGAATTTCCAAATAAAATAATTTTTAAATTGAAGTAGAGTTATCTTTTACTGTCTCGTAACCCCCTCCCAAGTGGATTTCCAGAAAACCCATTTTTAGTGGATCTCTACTCATTTAAATAAATATGCTTGCCAAATTTTGAGTCTAAATCTAATAGATAAAAAAGTACGAATTTTTTTATCCTTAAGCTCCAGTAACCACCTTTAATTTCTGAAAACTCGTTTAACAAACCCGTTCAATTCAACAACAGAGACATACATACCAAATTTCATTACTGTAAGTCTAGTGGTTCGAAAACAGATATTTTTTTTATCGATACGCCACAAAAGATTCCCTCAGCCCCACAGGAGTCGATTTCCGTAAAATCCTTTCTTAGCGAATTTCCATTCAACAAAAGTAACATGCATACTAAATTTCATTACGGTAAGTAGTAGTTTGATAATGAAATTTTTTTATAAATATAAGTCCCAACATTAAATTATTTCTATTTTATTTACTGAGGTGTATTTCTTTCAGGTTTGTGCGGCTTTCTATGTTAAATCTCTTTATATTCATTTTTTGGTGTACAGTAGAACGTCGTTTATCCGAATCAATTGGGTCCGGACACCATTCGGATAACCGAAAACCGAATGCGATCCATGCAGTATATGAAACCGGACACAATACGAATATTGAAAAGCATCAAATGCGGGAAACGTGCTTGATGAAAGAGCAAAATAGGTGCATAATGTCACAATTTTACCTTTATTGTGGAAAATAATCACTAATTTTTCGCAGTACCATTGTACACCTTTCTTTTTTTCTCTGCAAGGTCTCTGATTCTCTTGAGCAGCAGAAGTTGAGTAGGACAGAACTCTGATTGTTGTCCGTACCACTCCATAGCTGTCTCTAACGCTGAAAAATTTTGAATTCGAAGCCATATTTTCGAAGCCGAAGCCATAGCAGTTCACAACTCTACAAAAGAGCACGTAAACACCCCTCACTTGAAAACAAACTGACCTAATAATCCCCATAGATGTTTACCAAATCACACAGCTGAAATTCCCCAAATGTCCCTGGCCTTGGGTTTTCCCGTCACTTTTAGTCTCACTCGAAACAACTGTTGAGCATTGCGCTGTTCGAAAACGTATTCATATACAGTATACGTAGTTGACAAAAAAAAATCTGGTTCGGATAATAAACGTTTGGATAAACGTCACTCTACTGTAACTGTATTTTATTCTGAAGGTATATTCAAAGTATAATTTAATTAAAAACATTAGATCAAAACAATTTAAAATATAACTAAGCAAAGTCTCTCCTTCAGCAGGCCACGGTACAATTATCAAACATTGACCGGCCCGCGATGATAAAAACGTTGAGGAGCACTGGAGTAGATGAATTGATGCACTCTAAATCCGTGGGGCTCAACTCTCCTCACCCCATTGACATTCTGTGAATGTAGTGAAAAGGGTGCATGTTCAGGTGTCGACCTCGTCATCAAACCGTAGTTCAAAATGACGAAATGTACGATCGTGGTTAGCAGACTTTGAGTCGGGCAGAAAAACGCGTAACACTATTTCAGTAAGCATACGTTCATTCTCTGAATAGATGCAAATTAGTAAGAATTGAATAGAGCTGCGTCACCAAATTTTCCTTTGAAGCTTTTTCAATAAGCAATCATTGAGGTTCAGCAGTTCTTAAACTGCGGTGCACGGATCCCTGGGAGTCCGCAGCGCCTTTCTAGGAGGTCCGCGAAAGTCTGCCATCCATTGTTAAGACTTCCCTCTTTAACAGAATCTGAAAAGCCTGATGGAAAAATTGAAAGATGTGCTATCACAGATTAGATCACTCAATTGCCCCTCCCCCAGTAGAACACGTATTCCGATATAAAGAACATTAATTCAGTTTTTTATTGTTTGCAATGTATAACCGTTACTGTAGCGTAATTTTTTAAAATTAAATGTTTACTTTCTCCTTAAGAAGAAAACAGCGGTGAAAAGTCTGTAAGTAGCAAAAAGAGAAGATTATATTCAGAAGCCCAAGGCCCATGCCCCAGGAACCCAAAAACTCAAAAAACGATGAAAGTGCCTTTTTGGGAGGGGGGATTGGGCGTGGCCAAAGGAACGACGAAGTAATGATCGAAGGTAAATAGTTCCTTTATGAAAAATAAATTATAGGCTTTTTTTTTTCTTAATTTTCATTATTTTCTCGACTTTGAAATAAACATTTTTTTTTTTTTTCATGCTATAATTTTTCCAAATTTGCGTTTACTTTATTCCATTTTCTGATGATTATGTTCTGACAGCTGCCATGATGAAAGAAAATGACATCACAGAATCATACTAGCCATACTAACATACTTAGAAATTTTTTTTAAAAAATCGAAATGATAAAAGAATTTTTTTCTTGCTTTTTTAGATGCATTTTATTCCATGCAATTAAAAGCAATACCCTAGATGTAAATAGAACAGAAAGAAACTCCATGGGATTAACATTACGCTCGAGATTTCGAGGTGGCGTGTCAACGGGAGCCTTAAATCACTCAGCCCTGTGTTGGGAGCTAGGAAGGAGTGTTCAAAATCTTGAGGGTCCGCGATGTCAGGCTAATGCATAAAAGGGGGACAGCGATGATGGAAAGTTTAAGAACCACTGATGCACAGATGATAAATGATAGATTAATTTAGTTGATACGCGTGTAAGACATACTGCTGTTTTGTTGATTATCAATGGAATTGATAAATTAAATCTAAATATATAGATTTTATTGTGCTGTAATTGTAAACTGCATCTTAATTTCTTTATTAATTAATTTATAATATAGAAACTTACTCGTGTTATTTTTCTCAGGTTGAGAGAAAAATACGTTTAATAAATATAAGTTCTTAGTTTTTTGTGAATCTTAGAACAAACTCTCGAAATTAATCAACATAATTTCATGAAGACCCTTCACAGTTCCTAAAAACAAATTTGTCTTTTAACTCGATTATATACGCCTCTTCCGAATTCAAGAAATTTCCAGCGGTAGAAAAGGGCGAGGGGAGTTGAAGAGTTATCAGCATTTTATAGTAATTAACGTGGCATAAATGAATGATGTAACGCAGTTTACAAAATTAAACTGTGTTTAAAATTCTGTGCAACACTCTTACATTAATTATATACTACTCAGAGGGAAATAAATTTAACCTGAATGAATACAATAAATTATCTCACAAGTTACCATTATAATCAAGTTACTATTTAACACATAAAAATGCCTTTTTTAAAAAAAAGTGAAACTGAGAAAAATGGATTTATTTTAAGTATCTAATGTAATATATTCACAGAAAGTAGCTACATTTGATGTTGAATGTTAATGAGAACGTCAGATAAATATTAATTCAAAGTTTAATCTTCCTCACAGTAATTTGCAAAATGGAACTTTTAATGAGTAAGTTTTACATTCAGATAATACATTGTAAATGTTTAATTTCAGAATTTCGAATGGAAATCCTTTCAAGTCTTTGGTTAAATACTGCAAGAGGTGCTTGTTCTATGGATTGAATCGAATTCCAATCGAACTTCCAAAGTCAGTTTGCGTGACTTCGGGAAAATCTTTCAGTGTAAATTTAAAGCAATTTCTCATTGCTTTAGTAGAAGTTTATAGTCAAATTTTAAACATTAGTTTAAAATATTTGGCAACATATAAATCATGGTTCTAATGTAACATGGATCTTGTCTTTTCTTTGTTCTTTTCCGTTGAATATTGGAATATGTATTCTAAGAACATTCATTTTCTATGGAAATTAATTTGTTGTGTAAAAAAGCTTTTTAAAAATGGTTTTTCTTCTTTAGAATAAATTAACGGATATTTTTGTTTTTGCATACTGAAAGTAGCCCTTTTTTACAAAGTCGGCCACTTTATTTTCATTATAGACCAGTGCTTTTCCAACATTCAATGTTTGCGGCCCAATATTCAATCATAATTTTCATCGCCCTAACAATGTATTCAATTCAATTATTCTATGATTCTAAAGCTAGAATACGACTTAAACCTCTTAAGTGCCATAAACGTCTCCCTCAGCCAAAGTGTCATCTTCCCCGGTCGTATATATACGTCTTTCCGAAGTATGATCTTTTCTGTGCACTGCTATCCATAAAATTATTCCGAAGACTTTGATATGCTATAAAAGGACCTTGATAGTGTGTCCGGTGGCATTGGGAGGAAATTACGTAACTTTTAATCGGTAGTTAAGGGATTAATTATAAACTGAACAAAAAAATTATTAAGATAAGTGTTAATTTTTGTATATAATTTTATATATGACAAGACCATGGGGTCACTGGTAATTATTAAACTTGTTCTTAAATTAGTACTGTTAAATTAATTATCAAATACATTGTGTAGTATTGATACACTTATAAGTATATTATATCAGTGTAAATATGCATTTTATTTTTTATTATGTCAGAATGATTTTTTTACTTTTTTAAATTGGGGAATTTTTTTAAAAAAATCTTTTTTTATTAGACTTTCCCAAAATGCTCAAGCCCCCTCAAGGATTATCACGCCCCCCCGTGGTGGCGTGCCCACAGTTTTAGAAACGTTTTTAAAAATAATCAGCTTTATGCCTTCATAAAAACATTTTTGTGTTTGGGGCTGAACAGGTAAATTAAGTATACTTTTTATGGGATTTATTCATTTTCATTTTCATGTAGTAAATACTCTATGCCCTCATAAAGAGTGTACTTTTTCTTTATTTAAGGATATTTGGACAGTCTATTTGTGACGGGCTCACGCGTCTTTTCTTTAACATAACCTCTGGGTTCTTTGGGGGTCCAAGATTAATGGCAATTTTTCCAACCAAAAAACCCCAAAAAGCGAAATGTGAAAAAAAAAGCAAATAAGATAGCTTTTAAATAACAGAAGTTTCAGTAAGTGAAAAAGGCAATTTTGGGGGAAAGGTATGTGTGAAAAGAGACAAGTGTGAATTGACAAAATCGTGAAGTTACCTGGAGAATAAACCATTAAAACAAGGTGCATGCCATTCCCCGTGCCCAGGAAAGTTTCCAATTAGATCGAATCTAAATTTGGATTAAGGTAGGAATGATTATTTAATATTAGGACTTGTAATATTATCAGAAGTGAGAGTAAGCAGATTAAATAATTGTGTGGTCTAAGTTACGCGATTAGGTTTAACTATTACTGTGTGTTTGTTTATTATAGATTCTCGCTTAATTAATATTATCTAAACTGTTAGACATTTAAGTTCTATTCTTAATAAAGTCATATTAAGAATCAAAAATGTCTGTTCCTTTTGCAAACCCTACACCTTTAGCTCACGCTGACAATCAAAGATACGGTCACCATAGGGGGGCGGTATCACACATTTTCTGTTGTATTCTCAAGGAAACAATACATATAAGTGCAGTGAAATATTTTCTGAAGAAATACTTATTTTTTTAAATACTATTCTCGTAACCTGGCATTTTCACGAACTCGATCACCCTTCTGTCCACATTTGGTCGAATTTTCGGAACTCTTCTGTATTACATAGTTTTGCAAAGCAAAAAATATTATGGTATATCTTATTCTAATAACAAGAGAGAGTTATAAATCCCATTGTTAAGGTCTAAAAATATAATAGCTGAATAAATCCTTACTTTGAACAAATTGGATCGCGGACGATTCATGCGATGTCTTAGGATCAAGGGAGTGAGTGAATATTACCGTCGCGCTGTTCAGCTACTAGAGGACTTTTGGGTTTAAAGATCAAAGAGAATAGGTGAATGACATAGGCAAAAATGTAACATCTAAAGCTGTAAAAATTGGCATTCTGAGATAAAGTAAAGGAATAAAATATGTCAAGCGAACATTTAAAATAATATTTTAACAAAAGTGTGTGATGGAAAGGAGATTTAAATTTTTTTTTTATAGCATGATCGAGATGGATAAGTTTATGGCTTTTTCGGCGAGCCAATTTGCTTCACAAACGATGATATTTTTTTCGACGGATTATTGGAGAATTACGTTGTATTATTGTTACACCGGTCGTACCGGATAGCAATTGTTACTCTTTTTTTCCAGGTAGCTGTAATGGGGAGAGTTATTTTTTTTTTTTTTTCTGAGAATAATGGTAGTGCACTCGATGTTTTTTTACTATCTTCTTTTTTTTTTCCCTTTCCCCAAAAGGGAAAAAAAGCCTTATTTTTAAAAACTGTTTGTTTATTCTCTTTGGGGTTTTACTAAGGATTAATTTTTTTTACCTGTGAAAAATCATTGGTTTTCCCAAACCCTTTTTAATTTAATAAAGTTTTCATTTGAAAGCAATATAACTCCTCAGCCACCCCCCGTAAAAGCAATACAAACACTTGACACCTCTCTTTTTTATTTTCTGAAATAGCAAGTAAAATAAATGTTTAAGTATATGTTATATCAACAGCAACAACAACAAAAAGTACAATTGTCAGACGAAATTTTTTGTCAGAATTTAAAATTATTTTTAACTAATATTTTTTGCACCTAAACTAATTTATTTTAAATGTAATGGATGTGGACAGTGCTATACTCGTACCTCCATCCCCGCTCTTTCTATTAAATGGGCTCGATATCTGGATTTCATTGCAATTATAATCTTTACTTCAGTTCAACTAGTGTTTGTATTTTAAATTTCTGTTTCAATGATGTGTCGTATGATAATTCTGTCAATTTCTCTTTTATAATAAATATTGATCTAAATTCATCATATTGTTCATCGATAAATGAATTTTACATCGTTGGCAAACTTAGTATACTCATGACCTTCGAAATAATGTGAAAAGTTCATTTTAGCAAACCGTTTATACATTCAGTAAATAGATGTTTGTTTGCTTCACTATCACTTCTGGAACGGAAGTCATTTAAAAGTGGAAAAATATCATGCATGTTTTTTTTGTAAATTCGATTTCCATAGATCTAATATTCACCGAGCATTATTTTAATTACATCAAAGCTGATGTCAAAATTAAACTCCTCCCCATTTTGAGTGGGATTTTTAACATTTTGCGATTCTGTAAAAACTTGGTACTAGTAATATATATATATATATATAAATAAAGCTATTCAAAATAGTTAGGATTAAAATTCTGAGATTGATAATAGTTTATTACTATAAACTTAAATATTTTATTGTTATAGTTATCTCCATAATCTAATATTAGATTAGAAATTACTTACTATTATTTTATTCATATTTACTCTGGTGTTATTATAGTTATGCTATAATATGCAACTCTTATTAATTTTTATTTTCATTCTTTTTATTCTTTTGTTAAGTGCTACATTTCAGCCATTCTTTTGATTTAAATCTGTGCATTAGGTATAGAATCTGGCAATAAATTAATGTTTGCACTCAGATTTAGCGCGGGCTTTGCATTTGTAAGTGCAATTTTTAGGTAAGTTACCTCTATCTTGTAATGGATTTAGATATTCCTATCCATTATTTCCAATTGGTTTTTGCTCAGAGTTATTTACAAAAAAAGGGGGAAGGTTGGCTGGCCAAAAAACATTTTCAACCCCACTTTTATATAAATTATTTTTTATATAATAGCTGTCCTAAGTCAGTAATGTTCATAACACTGCAGCATCCATTTTATATTTATAATCTCGATTACTCTTTTGTCCTTCATTGTGTGATTTTCCTGCTGTCTATGTGTTTGTCGAATGTTTTGTTTGGATGTTATCTCTTGTTTGTAGAGGGAAATTTGGGCCCATATATATATATATATATATATATATATATATATATATATAACAGTCGAACTTCTATATTGCGAATTTTTCTATATTGTGAACTTTTTCCTGGAACCTTGAACATTTCACGATTTTCTTCATTAAATAAACGCTCTATAGCGAAGTGTATTTTCTATATAACGAACTTTTTTTTTTGTGATTCAATTTTGTTCTCCTTTTTAAGTATTTCTAGAAAAATTTCAAGTTATTCTCTCTTTAACTTGCGACATGGGTAGTGTAAATCTTGAACTGGTTACAGTAGATCTAACTCGCCAAAGAACAATAGAGTTCTGGACGTTTCATCCGAAAGTGCAGCCTTTACAAAGCATTGCCCATTTCACTTCGAGAAACACATCTTCGATATCCCTTCCACACTCAGTAGGAGTTGTTGTCCCCATGTTTTATTTTATTAAATAATGTAGGGTACTTGCTTATGCTTTAAATTATAAAATGTCCCTTAAAATTTAGCCATTTTAGCGTAAAATTATTTTTCTTAATATTGAAAATACAGTAAGATTCTTCGACATCTCTTTTTTTCCATTTTCCTTGCAGTTTCTTTCTTTTCTTTTTGATAGGTAAGATATATAAAATAAACATATATTAATTTTAAAAGGTGTGAATAATTCCACTTTTTAGTATATAGTGTTTATGAATTTAAAATTTATTTTTATGTGGTATATAGAAATTATGGCTAAAAAAGGTGCTTTTCCTATATAACAAATTTTCCATATAGCGGAGTACAAGGTTTTGTGAAACTACATTTATATAGAGAGGTCCGCGACTGTATATATACATATACATTTAATAGAATATAAACTTTTTTTTTTTTTACTCCTGCTTACTAAATTTTTTCAATTTTATTTGAAAAAATTCCATGGGCTTATCAAAGTATTCAAAATACAAGATGCCGATTTAATTTTTACCTGGTCTCATACTTGCTGTAGCTAAAAGTTTCGTACAAAACATTGTCTTTCACGCGTTATCTATGACAAAACAAGCGTATCGTAGGATATTCCTGATGCTGGCATCTAATATGATTGCTTCCTTTTTTTTTTGAGGATCAGGTTTTGATTGATTGAATAATGGCATCGCACTGTTCAATACACGAGGGCTTTTGGTGACTGGTTGCATAATTTTGAACCATGGTCAAGTGGGCGTGGACGACACCTGAAACTGGCACCCCCTCTCCTTTCACCGCACCCACCCAGCAGGAAGACGTTTCCAGCTCTCGACAGGTTAGCATTGCATCCCGCTGCCTACAATTGCTCTTTGGTGGTACGGGGCTCCAGACTCTGTGACCGGGGAAAGCCGCGATTCGATACCCGTACCACTCGGCTACCGCGGCCATTTTGAGGATCAGAGCTGCAACAATCTTCAATGAACTGTGACAAGCCTATTTCTCCACGGTTTTCATATTTTCGTTCGCTTCATTCCCTGCATTTGCTCAACAACATTTCATTCTAATTTTTCCAAAATTTGATCAAAGGAGTTTTCACCAGAAGGATCCTTGGATTGCTAGTGAAAGCATCCATTTCAAATAAAACGCCTTAAAAATGTTAAAATAACCTCTGTATAATCTATAAGTTGTAGTAGGGAGACAGTATTTGGGGCACGAAAATGTGTTCAAACATTAATATAAAGATTAGAAAATCCTGTTGGATGATCTGGCGCATTATTTAACACTAATTTTTAACAACGGTGCAAAAATGATATTTAAATCCAACCTTCAATACAGAACCAGTAACCTAACCCGTATTATTCGAACGCCACAAAACTGCTAATGATTTTTTATGAAATCCCTTAACATTTTCATCACGGCAATGGCACTCCTTTGTCTCACCTAGGGTTTCCGATTTCGCGATTTTTTCCCGGGAGTGTAGTTACCGTTCCCGAAATTCCCGGAAATACATCAAAATTTCGAAATTTTTAAAAACAAGTTGTTTTTACATAATATCAATAATAATTATATAAAATAATGATACATATAAATTCCAAACTTAATACTTATTTATATATTGAGCTGAAAAATACAATACAAAACGAAATCTGCAGAAGGAAATATTTCAATGGAATAAATAATGATTCTGAAGAAGGAAAGTATTACAAATTCAAATACAAAAGCATTTACTTAGTTTATAATAAATAAATATGTTTCACTGTCTTTATTTTGCAGATGCTGTTACCACCTCGATTTTTCAATTTCAACTCTATCAGACTATCTATCAACTCTATCCACAGAGAAAAAATCTTTCCTTAAATTAAAAGCTGTAATATTTTTTAATGAAATTTATCACTATTAGCACGAACAACAAAAATTGCTAACGACACAGAAAAAATGTTACAAATAAAGATTTCGTAAATTAAAAATGTCGAAAAAAAATTTACAATAAAAAATAATTACTAAATTTAATATTCCTTTACTGACTCACATGCATTTAAATATTAATCAGTCGAAGTTGAATCAATTATTTCTCTAATGTTGTTACTAATATATATAGAAAGTGATAGATAGAAGACATATAAATAGAGATATTTATATATAGATATATATCCTTTAAGACCCAACCCACACGATCGTGCGGGTTAGACATTCTTATACATTTTTGCTTCTGGAATAATCGTATGTAAAAATCCCGAATGCAACGATTGAGCGTGTTTGCAGAAGGTGTAAAGTATCATTTTTTATCAACAGACGGTGGTTATAGTCAATGTTTTACTTTCAGCTGGAAAATCTAACGGTTTTCAAATACAACGAAAATATGTCTTCTTTTTATCTGTCGTAAAAAGGTAATAATCAATATTTTTCTAATTGCTTGAATACCAATTTTTGTATTAATGTTTAAATAATTGTAAAATAGAAAAAATATTAATTATACTCTATTAATGTGGCTTCTGGGCTCGAGTTTCATTACCCCACGATCGTGCGGGTTGGGCGTTACTTGAGTCACTGCAGCTGTGAAAGGTACCGCGGTAGCCGAGTTAGGTATCGGACCGTGGCTTCTTATGAAGTTCAGCCAAGTACCATAAAACCCGTAGGGCAAGGATGCACGTTAAATCTGTCGAGAACTGAAACGTCTCCTCGTTTTGGGTGTGTTTAAGGGGGGGTTTCTCAGTTATTCCACGTCACTTGACCATGGTCATAATACGTGGTCCGTCCCCCAAAACATCTGTGTAGCTAAACAGTGCGATTAATATTTTCATCAAAACTGTAAAGGTAATACATAAAATTTTTCTTTCTGTTTAAAAATAATTTTTGATGAAAGCCTCAAAATGAATATATAAGAGTTATATAATAATTATCAAATTTTCTTGGGTTTGCCATTGATACCTTTTTTTTCTCTTTTTTCAATCTAATTTCTTTAACATTTGTTGAGTATGTCATTTTATCCTTTCCGGATACATAAATCTCCCCCCACAAAATCTCGTTTTCCGGTGGGAATTATATATATATATATATATAAATATATATATATATATATTTAAATAAAAATAAATAAAATTTTCTGATACATTTTACTATTTTTCATGAATACTGTGTTAACTTTTAACCAAAAACTTTTTCTCAAGTGTCTAAAAGGAGAATTCTCACAGAAGAAATTTTTCAATTGATGAATAATTCAGATTGAACTTAGATCAGAATTTTAGTGATGTCTCGATGATGACAATGCTGCGAACAAAACATATGAATCGCGTATACTGAAGGAGAATCAAGTTCAGATGAGAGCGATGAAGAACACATGAGAATTTTTGGGAATGGAAAGAAAATTTTTGAATCATTTTACCATAAAAGTCTCTTCAACACATTCATTACATTGATTTAGCTGTTGCAAATTCTTGGTTTCTGTTCAAACAAAATGCAATATCAAATAAAATTCCTCTAAAATCAAAATAGATCTCTTAAAATTTAAGTTAGAGATAGTTGAAGCGTTATCAGCCTCTCCACCTACTAACAAAAATATTTTAACTGAGGATGAAGATAACAGTGTTGTAATTCCACTCGCAAAAAGATCGAAGCGTTATGATCCACCTGCTATACATGCCATGGCTTTTATCCTGGACATTCCAGGATAAAAAGCTTGACGTGTATAGCCATTTTTGATGAGTTGATGACATCTGAAGGCCTCGCAAGTGCGTATTTGAAAACTACGAAATCAGTTCGAAAAATTTTTAAGGTGCACGTGTACATAGGAACGAGGTTATCCTATCCACAAAAAGAAGCTAATTTTTCAGCTGTGTGGCGGGAAAACGTCATTACCGGCATCTTGAAATAGAAAGTCAAGAAGACAATAAATGTCTGTTGTTGTTGCTCATGCCACCTGTCTGACATAGTCAGATCGAGGCCCATGAAATTCATTGTTGCAATGGGCTAGAAGAACGCCTGTCGTTGGCTTTTAGCCTTGAGCATCATTCAGGTGACAGTACGATTTAGCTCGGAGAAATTCCCGAAGGAACGATAGATGGCGACACCACCTATCTCCACCTCCACACAATTTAGGTATGAAACTGAATTGGAGGGAAATTTTCTCCAGTTTCCTGCACTCGTGATTCAGGCCACAAGACTTTCGGACCCACTGATTTAACGAGCACGTGCTCCGCGTGTACTCGAGTAAATGTCTAATGCTGGTTATTATTTTGATTAAACTGAGTGGCACTATATGTATTTGTCCCTCCACACAGGTACGTAGAGGGAGTGATGCATCTTAAATCTGTCAGGGCTCAGTTTTTGGAATTTGGGGGGGAAGATTTAAGGT
>BMAV01000435.1:0-53444 GCA_019973955.1 Trichonephila inaurata madagascariensis
AATTTTTTTACCGTGGACATTTAAAACAGATATTAAAAGAAGCAGAATGTTTAAATGTGAAAATGAGTAATCTAGAATGATTATTGAAATACTTTCTTAGCAGTTCCTGAGGACAGGTAGCAAAACATCTAAAAAAAAAGACGAACTTTTGAATAGAACAATGATGAGAAACTATTTTTTTCGTATCGGAAATTTCCATATTCCATGGATGAGGCAAGATAAATTTAAAGCCTGATCTTTACACTCTTCTATTTCAAAATACATCTTTGTTATTTTAAATAATAAAAACAATAGAAGTTTTTTTTCCTCGTAGAAAATCTCAAAACAAATGAATTGATACAGATAAATACAACATGTAATCTCTGTAATTTTCCGCTATCATTTCTCCCCCTCCCCCTCTGAGGCTAAAAAATACAATGGAAAATTTGAAAAATTAAACAAAATGATCTGATTACGTAATCAGCAATCATTATAATATGCTTTCTGTGGATTTGTGTTAACAGCTGCATACTGAACTGAATGTATTTCCCTCAATCAACAGTTGAAAAAAGGGAGTGTATTTTTTCAATTCCTACTATTATTTCACTCTCTCCTATATATATATATTGTGTTCAAATTTTCAGTCGTCAATAAAGTACTTTATATTCATCCATTCAAGTTCAAATACATTTTTTAAAACTTTTAGTGGATGACACTTGATGTTAAAACAGTTTCTTCACATATTAATTCATTAGATAAATTTAATTAATGAATAAATAGCAACAAAAATAATAGTCCAACAGCATAATTAAAGGAAAATCGTTCGTTGTATCCCTGTAGCGCAATGGATAGCGTTGGATTTCTAATCCAAAGGTCGTTGTCTCGAATACCACCTGGGATGGTCTAATTTCTGAGAATTTGATTTCTTTTTTACTGTACTATTTTATTAGAATAATTAAATTTAATTAATGAATAAACAGTAACACACACAAAAAAAAAAAATAGTCCAACATCATATATAGAAGGGAAAATTGCAAGGAAAGTCGCCTTCTATTTTGTCACTTAATGTTGTGATTCTGTCATATGTATATACATATTTATATTTATTGTAACTATTTAGTAAAGAATAACTAAAACCAAATTTTTCTTTGTTGACCTAAGTAGGAATTGACATAAAAAGATATTTTTTTATATAACTTGTTTTTGTGTGTTCGAGTTATTTTTTGACACAATTTCTTTTTTTTAAACTTTAAAATTTGAAGAAATTATTGCTTTTTAGCATGAATACCTCAAAACGTATTGTTAAAATAACCCTCTACATCTATTAGCATATAAACTTCACATGATGACCTGAATATCAATTATTTCTCCTATTTCTCATATCTGGAATTTATCTCTCAAAAAACTTCTGATTATTTTCTAATATGTAGACTAAGATACTTAATCGAATACTATAAAATGTATTCTGATTGAATTTTTTCTTTCATTTTAAAAAATATTTTTAAATATATATTAAAATTTCTGAAAATTTACAAGGAAATCCCTAAAACTAATATGGAAATTTTTTGAAAATTGAAAAGAAATAAGAATAGAATTGATTGAAATCTTTAGTTTCTTATCTTTGTTGATTGCACTTTACTCAAATGCAATAGTCTGGATTTGAGAAGGAATAAAAATTCCATAGAATTAACCTTATGTTCATTATCTTGAGAGGACAGGTAAATGAGAATATTAATTTTTAATTTTATTTGCATATTAGCATATTGTGAACATAATTTTCTTAAGCTCTTCCGATTTAAAGTTTTAATAAAATATATTTTTTTTATGATTGTATTTTCTTTTGACTTTTTTACATATGTTTCAAAAATTCAACTTTCAATGTTTTAAAGTAATTTGTTCTAATCATTTCGCAGTTTCACCAATACCTTCGATTATTATTTTTTTTACAAAAGAACTTATAATTATCATACATGTAAGAAATTACATTCAGTCGAACCTAAAATTTAAGATTTGTTTCAGAATACATATCAAGCTTCTTTGAAGAAAAAAGTTATCTTTTCATTATGTTCATCAAATATACATTTTTAAATGAATAATTTATTTATTTTTATTCACGAATATGAATACTTCCTCGCAGGGGCGCACACAGGGATTTTGCAAGGGGGAGGGGGTCCAGGGTCGAAAGTGCACCATTCTCGTATGATACCCCAATACGCCGCCAAACATATTCTTTGAATTTTGTCGATTTTCAGGAACAAAAAAACTGTAAAATTAAATTATTGAATAAATAATTAGCATTACTTAATAAAATTAATTATTAATAACAAATACTTAATCAAATTTTACGTATTGCGTACGTAGGACTATACTTAACTCAGTGGTGCGACAGCCCATGAGGGCCAAGGCCTACTGTGTTCAACTCAGAATATGCGACCTTGGGCTCTGAGGTGCATGAGCAGATGTTCCGATCAGGTGGTCAGTCTGACGCAAAACCCTCTGTGTTAAGTTCCCAAGCAAGCTTGGTACTCATTTTAGTGACCCACTGAAGGGATGAAAGGCTGAGTAAACTTTGTCCAACCCGTAGTTTGAACCTCGTACCTGTGGCGAGGAAGCACGATGCTCTAACCATTCAGCCACTGGGTTTACAAAGGACTATAAACCATAGAAAAAATCAAGGTTAATGGGGGGGATCCGGACTTGGGGACCCCTTCTCTTGTGTGCGTCACTGCTTTCTTGTAAAAATTTATATTAAAATATATATTTTAGAAACGCAGATATTTATAAAATTAAACGATTAAGCACTATTGAGTTGAAATCAAATTCATTTAATTTTTGTCTTTAAAAACTTAGCATTCTGTTTTTTTAATATTTTTATTTCAGAAAAATCCGAATTAGATACCTTCTACAAAGCGTAAAAGCGTGTTTATGTTTTCTATTTGTCATACCACTTTAGCTGAAATTCGAGATTGAAACTGCATATGCATCAATTAAAAAAATTATGTAATAACAGATCACCACAATTTTAAAAAGCAACATATTGACTTTTTTATAGAATCAGATTCACCTTTTATGTAAACTAAATTTTAAAATTCACCTTTGGGAAGTAAATTTAACTCTCTATTTTAATCCGCGTATGCGGCAATTCAAGTGAGAAGATAAGTTTTGGTTCACCACAGTGGTCTATCTAACAGGAATGTACCCGATCATATTTCAACAAAATTGTAAATATCCCATGCTTATGTCTTATCATAAATTCTTTAAGATGATTTCTGGTCTTAATTTGTAAGCATCATCGGTAGAAGAGGAAATTGCTTCTTCAACTGTGATATTCTTTTTGCAAAAATTCTCCAATAATTACCGTATTTGCTCGATTCTAAGCCACACCTCCAATTATCAACACGTTATTCAGAAAAAATAAAAAATTGCGTGAAAGGTTCATCAATATCCGATACTTAGAAATTTTTGAAAATTTTTAATGAGAAATAATAAGAGAAGTTAATAATAATTACAATTTATTTCACCAGTATTAAAAATTGTCAAACATATACATAAACCTATAATTACTCTAACCGTCAGTATCATGTTTCGAAAATGATTCGTCACTCCCATTGTCACAGCACATTTCGGAATTGAAATCCGGAGTCGCCATTTTCCCACACGAAGTCGTCTTCCGTGCCATCCATTGCATTTGTTATGCAACACTTTTTTAAAAGAATATATCATAGAAGAATATAAAAGAATTATTAAAGACCTGAAGGAGGAAGGTTCGTTCTGGGTACCTTCCGTTCCGAACGCAAGTACGTAACCATTCACGCCAAAACGATCGTCAACGCGTGATGTTGGTACTAGTTCATATAGATATCACACCGCCACATACTCCCCCGCCAGTGTTTCGGCGAACAACGATACCATATTCGTGGCGAGTATGTAAGCAGTTGCGTCACTTGGTGGGTTGCGTCATTCGTGCGAGACGGCTTTGAGAATTGCGTCATTTGTGTGAGACGACTTGAGAATTGCGTCATTTGTGTGACGGTTTGATTACGTCATTTGTGTGAGATGACTTTTGAGAATTGCGTCAATGTTTGAAGGCTTAGTTGCTTGTGCGGTGGATAGATTGCGGCGCGTGAAGGGTGCGGTTCCTTTGCACGGCCAGGGTCACCAATGAAGGAGGGAAGATTCGTTCTGGGTACCTTCCGTTCCGAACGCAAGTACGTAACCAATCACGCCAAAACGATCGTCAACGCGTGATGTTGGTACTAGTTCATATAGATATCACACCGCCACAGACCTTTGAACATTTATAAGCAAAAATCATATCGTTTTTTTTTTCGCCCGCCGTCGACGTACATTTATTTTATCCGTGTCAAATTTTCAGTGGCCCTACTGCTTTGTTTCAGTTTTTTCTGCATATAAAAAATTGCCTCTCTTTTCATACTTGTGTCATAGCGAACTCATCTTGATCCTATTACCGATATCTTTGCTGTTTAGGTGATTAAAAGAAAGAATATACAAAAAAGAATTCTAGATACGAGCAAATACTGATTTAAGCTCGTTTCAAGCCCTAAGCACAGGCCCCCTTGGCACTGGCGAATTGAAATTGATAACCAAAAAATCTGGTTAAATCCAGCTTATCCGGGTCCTGGGCCTTAAGCGCCCAATGAATAAACCAACACTGATGCGAGCAGACAACGATGTGTTGGATAGACTGAATAGTGGAGATAAACTGCGGAATGGGCTAAATCAGGGGTACTCAACCTTTTTTTCCGCCGGGCCGCATACATATGTTAGCTATTTCACGCGGGCCGCATACATATGATGGCTATTTCAAGCGGGCCGCAACATGAGAATTAATGGAAGGGGGGGAGGAGAAATGCTTTAAGATCAAGATAACATATAAAATTTAAAATGGGGAAATTGATCAAAATACTAAAACTACTATTTCGCTTTTTTTAATTATTATTTTTTATATTTTTGTCGCTAAATTTTTCTAAATTGGAAGCGATTAAGAATCACTCTTTCACAATTTTTGCATCAGTAAATGGTTTCATATGATTACCAATAATATAACAAATTTCATAGGGTGCCTTTGTTACCGGTGTGACATTACCACTGATAAAACACTTTTTTGCAGTTGTAAAGATTATTCAAGAAATCTATTTATCGCCTCTTGAAAAAGATATTCGAAGAAAAGGACCATTTAAGGATTCCTGTTTATTGATATTTTTAAATACAACATTTTCGTAACAAATCAAAGAATAATTGAACCATGCTTGTTTTTCACTACAAAACAGTCAGTTTCCCAATCGTCTCGAAACCATCTATTTTCTTCCAATATTTTTCGCTTGAAAGATATAAAAGATAGTTAAAAATTAGTTCCATTCATAAAATGGTCGCTACTCCACTGTTGTCTATTATCACTAATCAGAAAGAAAAAAAAACCAATTCGCCCCCATAGTCATCGACAGCAAAAAGCAAAATTGATATATTTGATTTTTTAACAAAGAATTTCCCACCAAATTTTCATAAATAAATGAATTTCTCAAAGCAATGGGCCATGAACGGGCCACTTGACGTGGCCCGCGGCCACAGGTTGAGTATGCCTGGACTAAATCATCGACGCAAGTGGTCAGAATGGTCCATTAGCCTAAGGCAAGGGTGGACAACCCGCGACCCACGAGATTCATTACAACTTTACGAAATGCGATTATTTTTTGCAATATTTTTATTTTATAGTGTTTTGTTACAAGTATATATCCCATAGCTGTACCTATTTTAAATAAATAAGGGTAGAAAAATCTGTTCATGAATACATTTAAAAAGCACACAGTTATGTGTTTTATTAATCATTGGTGCAGAGTATTTTTTTTAAGTTAAGACAACTTTTATACTAAGATGATTGAAAAAAATAGTAAATAAATAAACATACACAATGATTTTAAAAGAAACAATCTTTCTCATTTATTTAGACAAAAAGGAAAGACTTTATGATAATTTTTATCACACTTTTTGATATTTTAATTATAAACAACTCGCAAGTTTGAAAAGCAATAAGAGATCATCATTGCATCTCTTTCAAAGAAATACATACACAGAACAAAATTTGCTATCACAGTGACGGATCACTTTTCTTTCTCGGTTAACAACAGTTCAATGTAAAATGAAAATAAATAGATTTCACAGCCTTTTTTCTGCAATTTATGGTGCACATTTGTACCACAAAAAAATACAACACAGCAATTTCAAAATATGCAGTATAATTACTCTTTGTATGTTTAAAAAATTTACTACACTCTATACATTTATTAAATGTTTTAGTTAAATATTTATTTCTCATTCGTCATACGGTATTTCTATTAGCTTAAAATCAAAAAATATAATCTTTGACATGATGAATTTTTTGTGTGTGAAATACATGATAAAAAAAATGGCTTATTTGATTCACATTGCTCTCGGAATTAATAAGAGTTCAATGAAACAGCTCATTTCAAAAATAAATCCTGAACATAATACATATAACTTAATTTATATAAATGCAGTTCATTAATTTCGAATTAAAACAAACAATAAGTATTAAATATGATTTTTTTACACAGAACAGACCAAAATTATTTTAACAAATGTCTGCAATGAAATTGTTAGATTTTTTTTAAAATTAGATTTTTAAAATACGTTCATACGTAATTTCATGAGCATATTAATATAATCGAGTATATGTATACACATATTAATTCATAAAACAATCTTCAATAATTCGCAGTTATATTCTCACATTTTTAACAGCGTCCCTCTTGCTACAAAATATGTAACCACAGTTATAAACAATATATTTTGTTCTCAATTCAATCATTAATATATATGAAAACAATTAGTAAATAAGCTTTAAGGGAATTGCGTTTCCTGAAATAAACTTTGATTACTGGGTTTTTTTTTATAGATATATTAAAAAATATATTCAATATGATATTAGTGCCAAGGTGTGAAAGTATAGCACTACAATAAAAATATATTTAATCGCTTTGAAAATTAATTGAATTGATGTTTTAAAACATGTGTACGAAAATATATTTTTTCTCGTTTACATTTTTATGGTCAGCAGTAATTATACGTAAGTAAATGTTGATATATTTAAAACATGTGTATTAAAAGATATTTTTTCTCCTATACATTTTATTATCAGCACCGATTCGATAAAGTTTTTGCACAATTAAAAAGGAACATCCATAAGATTAACCGATTGTTAAACTGATTTCAGTTAGACCATTTAGTAACTTTGGTCAGACTGAGTCACAATAAAAAATTGCATTGCAACCATTTTCTTTAAACATTTAGAAATTTGAAAATTTCAAAAAAGGTCTCTACTAATAAATATGAATAACTTTAAAGCTGTGGTGTATATGAAATCACTTTTACACAATATATATTATTCAGTGATTGTTTTGTCACAATTATAACAAATTTACTTTGAGCATTATCCATATTTTTAACAAGTCGATAAATACAAAAATATGAGATAATTCTTTTCTTAAAACAACTCGTTGAAAACTTAATGTACAACAAGAGGAAAACTAAACAGAAAAGTATAAATACAAATAATTACACATATTTAAAGCCCGAATTATTTTGTGGTGCTGTACATGGAGTTAAGGCTTTGATATGATACTTCACACACATAACATGAAAAGCATTATTTAGTATCGTATGTACAAAATAGAATTAGGAATAATTTTTGCTAATTCTTTCTTCCAACTCTTGAGTTACTTGAAAGTCCTACATAAAGCTTCATTCACTTTCCGGTATAGAGATGTATTCCCTTCTGGTTGTACATTTGATCTTGAGTTGTCCAATGATGTACCCGAGCATTCCTGTGAGTAGGAAACAAAGAAGTATGTTGATTTTGACGGCTACTGTAAAGTAATTGGCGTAGGAATAACTGAGGAAGAAACCCAAGAAGCTCCAGAAGTATAAATTGGAGAAAGCAGCTTCTCTGTCATTTGGAAACATCAAACCGTAGAGAGCTGAAAAAGACATAAATTTTTAGATAACCAGAAAAAAAAATGATTCTTTAAAGTCAGGGGCATTTCAAGAAAAAGACAAATTACAAATATATAGTCTTTAGCAACACCACACAAAAACTATTTTAACCAAAATACAATTTTACAAAACTCTCAGGGCGTCTTAAGGCATGGGCCCAGAGCCACATCCTCGGTAGGTGTCTTGTTTTTCGTTTTCTACTCTGTCTTAATAAGATAATGATCTGGATAATTTGAATGGTCAAATATTATTCACGTACATATTTTCCGAAAAACAGCAAATTTCCAACTGCATATCAATTGGTAAAAGTGGTAAGACTGTATTATTATGTGATGACCGTAGTCCATATCTAGGACTAGGCTTAATACCATAAACAATCATTCAATTCATTTAGAAGAAATGTGATCATATCGGTCGAGCCGGTTTGTGCATGAGATTTGATTGTGTGTAGTGCACATTTAATTGTTTTAAATTGCTGCTTTGAATGAGTATTTGACACTTATATATTGTCTACTTTTAAAGATCTCAGGTAGAGCCTGCTTTTGCATAGGGGCACAGGGCCTCAAAAATCTTAATATTTCGCTGGGCCCAGGGTCTCAAAGAGTCTTAAGACCTCCCTGAAACCACTATTAACTATTTACAAAGCTTTGGCTATTTAAGTGTATAGAATAAATCGCCAAAGTACTTATAAATTATGCTATAATTAATTCTTATATCCCTCTAATAAATCAAATAAAAACGACATATATAATTTCTTATATTCTCTTATACTCTGACTCTTTATAATGCAATGGATTTCTGCAGAATACAAAATCGGAATAATTTTTTAGACATAAAAGCAATACAACGATAATATAAGTTTACACGGTTGTAACACATGCATTAGGCAATATATTTATAATATTAATATTCTGTAAATATGCGATTTTTTCATTTCATTGGAATTAAAGTAACAAATACGGAAATCATGACTCTTTTTGTAAAACCAGATGATTGATTCAAATTATAATGAGTATGCAAAGGGTACCCCTCCCCCATATATTAGTGAAATAAAAACATAATAGTAATAGAGAACTTTTCCATTTGCAGAAATGTACCGAATGTCGAGTATTTTTTTGACATTGGTATATATAGAAAGCGGTCAACATTTATTCTATTTTGTTTGAATAGTATAGATGGTATTCCAAAAGCCAGCAATATAATTATAAATTAATAAATTGGCCCTTTAAATAATAGATATAAAAAACTCAGATAAATAGATAACTTATTAATTTTAAATTTATAAACTAATGTAATTAAATATTTGTGTAATTATAGTCCATATAAAATTTTTGTGTAATCATAAATTTTTAAAAACATTGTTTTAAATTTTACTGAGGATATTTAAATAAAAGTTAATTATGTGACACGCTTATTCCGGCATTGTGTTAAGTCATTAGAAAAATTTAAAATGTGTGTGTAAATGCTTAAGTTCATAAGAATTCGTTTATGCTTTATTCAGCTAAATGTCCAATAGATGGCAGCACAAGCGATGAAGAAAGTTTTTATTTTATTTTTACCTCTTTTTTTAACGTCAACTTTTTTTTTTTTTAAATTTTATTTTCAGAAATGTTATTGTAGAATCTTCAACTTCATTGGTAATAAAGTGGAAGATTCTAAACTAAATGAAATAATATAAATAAATTGAAATGACTTATTTTTTTTTGTCAAAAAAAAAACCCTTAAAAATTAAATAAATAATAAATGAACTTTATTTCCTATCAATTAAAAAATATTTTTATGTTTAAAAAAATTTACTGCATTCAAAAGAGACTCAGTGCCATAGCTTTCTAAATGCTTTGTTCGTTATTTTTAATATACTAAAAGAAAGGTTTTCCAAGGCACCCAGTTTATTTTTTGAAGTAAAATTTTCTCTGTGACTCGGGATTCTTTCAGGAAAGGAAGAATACAAATTCTTTGGATTCAGATACTTTAGTTAAGTTACTGAAGATTATTCTGTAACTCAAAGAACATACATTTCACATCAAATTAAAACAGGATCTAACTTTTGGATGATATTTAGATTTAAGAAGAATGCTTATGAGTAACTATATATATATATAATTTTTTGATGTGTAACATCTTTCCTCTCGGTTGCTGGATATCTGTGGGAGTGATTTCATGGAAAGGGACGGATGTGTGTAATAGGATGTGACGTAAGCACGCGCTACTTGATTTGACCAATGAGAGTGCGTGGCTGTGTCTTTTCGCTACCCTCGCAGGGGTCCAACTCTAGTAGCCATCAAGCACTCGAGCGCTTGACTCTAAATCCGTTTAGTCACGATATTGGGGGACGTAAGTGCGGCAGAATGCTTATTTGAAAATGGACAAACAGTGATTTCGGTGGTCGCATACATTTCTTCGAATCAAGCGGTTAAAAAAATTAACGATTCCCTGCATTTTGTACTTTTACCATATAACGAAGGTGGTTTTGCTCTTTTAAAAAAATTATCTCTCGCTTCCCTTGATTTTGAGTGGTGATTTTAACTTTAACTTCAGTTTGCCAAAAGCTGAGCAGCTCATGGCTTTTATGAATGATGAACTCAAGCTCGAAATGAACACAAATCAAAATGTTTCGACTGCTAACAGTGGTACTGTTATTGACGCTGTGTTTCAACGGTTTTTAAATACTTTGAAATCACAAGTATATGTGTCATATTTTAGTTATTATGAGTCTATTGTCTCCGCTCTTCCCCAAATTGAACAAGAATAATTATTTTTGATAAAATATTGCATTATTCCTTTTGTTAATTAAATACAATTTACAATTAAAGATATAATTATTCGATAGAAAATTATTTCCAATCATACCCGATTTTTTTAAATATTTTTTTCAGGAAAAAAGTTAATATTTCGTATTTACCACGATAACATGTCAGATGTTACACATCATATGCGACTATTGTTCGTTTCTTTTTTATTGCATTGTTTAAACTTAGGTTTGCATACAATACTCTTCGTGGGTGGAAATTTAAAGAAATTAGTTACTGATTAAAATGTGAAAACAATTATCAATTTCTTTTCAATTCTTACTGTTAGTTCACTCTCTCCCTATATATATGTCGCAGGAAAATGATGAAATTAGGACTTTCATCAAATCCCTAAAGATAGATGATTTATTTTATCATAATTTACTAATTTTACTTTTACGTGGTATTGCTAATACTGCCTTTGTATTTGCGGGTAACATTAACCTGGTGCTTTGCTCACGAAGTTTATCATCTACTTTTATTACATTAATTTTAACTGTTATACTATTAAGTAGTCTATTAAATTTTATTGTTATATATTAATAGTAGTATATATGTGTGGTAATAATAACATTTCTATAATATTTCTTCCTTTCCCTATGACCCAGTGTATAGGCAAATAACAGGTGAAGGTTGACTAGTCACAAAACTTCGTTTAAACCTGCAATTTTGGTTCCTATGACCAAGAGTTTGCTGTTGTACTACTATGTCAAATATTTATTACTGTCTTGACTGGTTATACTTAGGTTTATAATTATTTGTATATATTATTGATTATATATATATTAATAGGAAATATATATTAGCCACAGTAGTACAAAAACAAACTCCTGGCCTTAGGAATTAAGATTGCACGTTTAAACAAAGTTTTGGGGCTAGCCAACCCTCACCTGTAATTTGCCTATACTCTGTGCCATAGGGAAAGGAAAGAATAGTATTAGGAGAAATTTAAATATTACAAATAAAATACACTATACTATATTAAAATATAATGATAAAATTGTAGCCTACTAGTATTTACTAGTATAGAGTTTAAATCGATGCAATAAAGTAGATGATAAGATTTACTAAGTAAGCACAGCAACAAATTATGTTTCCCGCAAGATACACAAGAAGTATATATACATATATATTACACATGTTTTTACGCATTACATTTCTACATTAATATACATACAGACCTTCATCCCTTCCAAAATAAAATAAGAGTTACTGGATTTTTTTCCGTGTACCTTTAAAGAGTAAAAGTGACTTTATCCTTTAGGACCGCTAATAAAGAAAGCGGTGAGGTCGATAAACAAGATTGTGTACAGTGAAATTCTGAGACCACGAGCGGAATTTCCCACCATTGCCTCAGTTAAAAGACAATTTTGCATA
This sequence comes from Trichonephila inaurata madagascariensis, assembly GCA_019973955.1. NCBI lineage: Eukaryota > Metazoa > Arthropoda > Arachnida > Araneae > Nephilidae > Trichonephila > Trichonephila inaurata. The sequence continues at coordinate 12,177 of BMAV01000435.1, forward strand.
GAAATAAGACCATTACAAGGCTGAATACCTTGCATTGCCGAGAGTCACGTTTGTGCAATGACTTTTTATTCCATACGCACAGCGGGAAATACCTGTGTAACGTGATCAGAAAAACTAAAGAAACTTTATCAAATATAAATATAAGTGATATAGTGTTAAATAGATTTATTAGTAGTAAGATTTATGCAGCGTAGTCTAATGCGTTAATGATGTAATATTAAGTAACATAATATGTATGTGTAAGAAACCTCTTTATTTTTATTATGTTTGACAGCATTCTTCCCCAAATGAATTAAAAACCTACTTTCGAGCATATTATTTGAGAATTAGTGTATAAGGGACATAGCAATAATTTTAAATTAAATTTTATTGAAAGTTATAATTGTTTTAGTTTCTTTAACGTAATATAATTTTCCTACCAGATCAACAAAAAAATTTTTTTTATTTTAGTTATTTTTTATTAAATGGTTACTTAATATATATAAAATGTATTACATATAAAGAAACACAACATTGTGATAAAATGAAATTTTCCAAATTTTCCTTTTCTTTGTATGATTTTGGGACTTTTTTTTGTTTGTTGGTTTTATACGTTTTTATTAACCCAAAATTATACTAAAAAATAGTATAGTAAAAAAGAAATAATTTTCAGAAATTAGATCCCGGGTGGGATTCGAACCCACGCCCTTTTGTTTGAAGTCTAACGGCCCCATCCATTGCGCCACAGGCACAACAAACGTTTTTTTCCCCTTTCTATTTTGTGTTGGACATTATTTTTGTTTATTACTTTTTTATTCATTGAAAATAAGTATCATTGTATTATAAATTGTATTAACATCAAGTATCATCCACTAAAAGTTTTAAAAAAATATATTTGAACTTGAGCAGATGAATAGAAAGTACTTCATTAACGATGAAAAATTTTTGAACAAGATATTATTCATAGAGAGAAATAGAGTGAACTAATAGTAGGAATTGAATAAAAGGACACAAAATATTTACGATAAAATAAGATAAAATTCAATTTTTTAAGGCCCTTTAACACACATTTCACGATTTTGTAGCCTTTGGGGCCCCTGTTGGGGGGCCCCCTATCATTGATAGGGCCAGTAGCAGAAAGGTTTTTTCGGGGGCCGGGGTTGAAAGTTCACATTCTTGTGTCATGCTATTTTTGATTTTGCGTTTTTCAGGAAAAAAACAAGAAAAACAAATTATTGAATAAAAAATAGCTTTAAAAAAAATTAATCATTAATAACAAAAATTTAATTAAATTTACGTATTATATATTTAAATTAAAAACCACGGAAAAAAATCAAGGGCTTTGGGGGGGGGATTCCGGCCCCCCAGGACTCTTCCCTTGTGTGCGCCACTGGATACGGCTGATACAATGGTATCTACACCCCTGAGTGAACTTGAAGAAAATCTTTCCTAAGCATGATGTAATAGAAGATTATTATTTTTTTATTAAAAATAAAAAACTTTTCATAAATTTCTTTTCTCATAAATATTTAATTGTTTTCATAGATTTATAGAACATGTTTTTCACAAAACTGAAATTGATAAACATATATTCTAGATTCAGTATTTAAGCAAGAATGGCTCTACGCCAGGGAATGGGAAATAGAGGTCCGCGAGCCGCATGTAACCCACAAAGAATTTTGTTTTTCGTTTTGCAGTCAGAAAACCAAATAAACAGAAAATGTTTTCTATATCAAAATATAAGTTTCTCTCGTATGAAGATCAACAAGAGTAAATGAAGATGTAAGTTGGCTGACATTCACTTGCAGGTTCACGAATTTCCCAAAAATATCACATTTGATTTTAAAAAAAAAAAGTGTAAAGGTAAATTTTTCTGTTTAAAAGATTCTAAAAATTTAAAAAAGCTTGAGTTTAGATATGAAATTAAAGTAAATAAATTAATAAAATTGTATTATTTTTTTAACTTACTGTAAAAACCCGGGGTATAACGCGCACCCCCTACTTAAGTTGATTTTTTAATTTTAAGGTATGTTCGCCGTATAACGCGCACCCTCCCTTTTTTTATGAAGAAACTTGAAATATACGTATACAATGCTCTTATGTTTTGAGTTCATTTATTCGAAGTATTAATTCAGGCTTTTCAAAAAAAAAGTTACATCTAGAATTAAAACTCTTTAATTTCATAAGATGTTTCATTTCTTTTAAATAAGTAGTATTTCGATATACGTAGAAATCTATATTTTTTATGCTCATCTCTTTTTTAATTCCTACTATTAGCTCACTCTCTTCTTTTTATATATATATATATATATTTAAATATATATAATTTAACACAACACAGGAATCAATATAAAAAAAAAAGAAACTAAATGAATCCTATAACATAAAAATCCCCTTTCCCAAAAAAATGGCGAATATAGAAAGACAAAATTCCCAAATTTCAAACAAAATTAAAAAAATTTTTTTAAAAAAAAAATATATAAAATATCCAAGTGCAACCCATTTTTGGACCGATAATTATATATATATATAATATATTTAAAGGAAGAAGATTAGAACCTAAGGGAAAAACAGGAAGAAATTGGGGTTCACCCAGACACAACAAATGTAGATACAAAAAAACTTTGACTAAACTGGGGACCATTATGATTTCTAAAGCTGTCGCTGAATTAGGCCAAAAGGGAAATTTGGTTAAATCTTTTTTGGGTCCAACCTCCCCTGTACAGCAGAAACTTTCGACTTAATAGGAAAAAAAAACGAAGTTGAAATGTTAAGCCTAATACAACACAAGGAAGAAAAACTGCTAATATATTAAAATGAATATATATATATAATCTTGTTCAAATTTTCAATTGTTAATAAAATAGTTTCTATTCATCCAATCAAGTTCAAATAAATTTTTTAAATTTTTCAGTAGATGACACTTGATGTTAATACAGTTTTTCATATATTAATTCATTAAATAAATTAAATTTAATTAATTACCGGTTTTCGACGCCAACTTAGATTCGTCTCCATTTTTGTAACACTAAAAACAATGACAAAAGTTGGCGTCGAAAACAGATTTTTCAGCCAAACTAGGTGTGCATTGTCATAACAATGCAGACAAATCATGCTCTTTTTTCAATTCCTACTATTAGTTCACTCTCTCCCTATACATATATATATATATATCGTTCAAATTTTCAAGCGTAATAAAATACTTTCTATTCATCCATTCAAAGTAGAAATTGACTTAAAAAACTTTTTTTTATATTACTTGTTATTTTTAAAGCTATCATTTTTATACACGGCGCATAACGCGCAACCTTAAATTTCGATCTCATTTTTTGTGTTAAAAGTGCGCGTTATACGCCGGATATTAAGGTATATTTATAGATTCTTTTATAAGGTACAATTTGTACTTTTTAGATGAAAAATTAATTAATGAATGTAATCGTTTTAAAAGGGTGCGGCCCTTCGGTATCCTTCGCTTCCACAATGTGGCTTTCGAGTCAAAACAAATGCCCTGCCCTGGTCTACACAACAGCAATTGCAACCAATGAATAAAAGATGGTTAAAAAATTAAATTACTAAGGTTAAAGAATTTGATAAAAAGTTTTGCGTACCTTAATTTGTTTTGAATTTTTAATGATAGCATTCTGCTTTCCTGCTTGGTGTTAATCCGGCAGTTCTCGAGCAGGGTGTGTCATACCCACCGTCTAACTTTTTTCAACGCTCCTTCTAAACCTTTTTTGGAAAATGGATAGTTTCTCGTGTAGCTGACTTTAAGGTCATATCCTTTGAGGGAGCTTAGCTTGTAGGCAAATTCTAAATGTATATTTTTGAATACCGCCTCTGCGGGTATGTCATACCTGCGCGGGAATCACCGTTACAGTTCTGAATGCATGAGCACATTTCATATCTTTATGCTATGGCGTATTATTGTAGTTATGATGAAAAAATGTGATATTGAAGCAAATTTAATAGATACGGTATTTGATAGATATAGTACAGGAATGGCGAACCATTGGCACGTGTGTCACTGATGGGCCGCGGCACAATATTTAGGGCACGCCACCGATCAAAACAATCAACCGCGATTGATTCTTCAGTCAAGGAATTTTCAGTGAGATTTTCTCAGTTCAATGAATTATGAGAAATGCTAAAGTTTATTACATACCCGGATGTGACATTATTTGATAAGCTGAACTTGCCTCCATTCGATTAGTTGGAAATAGAAGAATTTGAAATGTAACTTATTAATTTTTAGTCTAGTTCAATGTGGATTCAAAAATTTGTTGAAACAAGGAAAAAGTTAGAATTGATTGAAACAGAAAGAGAGATTAACAAGCAATATAAGTAAAAATGTCAGTAACGAAATTTTGGATTCCAGATACTTGTTTAACTGTTTGAAGAGGCAGACTCATGCTATTTTAACCATATTTTCATCGACCTATGCCTACGAGTCATTATTTTCAGGATGAATAACATTAAAGACTCGCTTAGAAACCACTTGGCAGAGGACTCCACTTCAGCATGCATTCTGCTAAAAGTATAACATCTTACAATCCGAATATAAGTTATTTGTCATCTAATCTGCAACAGCAGAAATCACGTAATGTTACTTTATATAATTTGAATTACCCGTATAACTAAAACATTTACTACTATAAAGTACGCAATGTATTTTTTGTGTTGTTAGCATTTAGTTTTATTATTTTCCCAATAATCACAAGTCGAAATTATTTGACAGCACGTCTATACCTCACTAAGCATTTCTTTAGAAAAAATGGCACGTTGATCCATAAAGGTTCTCAACCTCTGATATAATACAACAGTATTTTCGGATGAAGAAATTCTCTTCGCTGTTATGATGAGGAAGAATCAAATGATGAAATGTATAACAGCAAGTATAATTCCTCCCCTGAAATCGATCCAGATTTAGAAGAGGGAGACGCTGTTAAAAATAAATGTTTTATATGTAGATACACAAAAACATTTGGGAAGAACGTAATTTTAAAGGAGACAACTGGTACACATCTTATCCACTTTCAGATGGAAAAAAAACTATTGCTAGAACAATAAGAGAAAATAAAAAGAAATTCCAAAATTTTTGAATTTAAAAAAAATAGAGAAGTTTACTCCTATATGTTTAGTTTTAATAATATACAGATTTAAAAATAAATAAATTAAGATCCAGTGAAAACATCGCACTCACTCACGAGGAGACTAAAGGAGTGTATAAACAATGTACTGAATGCCCTTATAAAAAGAACAAAAAAAATAAAATTAACTTTTTAAAAATGTAACAAACATATTGTATTTCCTACTTTTGTTCCTTTTTAATTTCTGTTTTTAAATTTTATGGCAAAAACAGAATGTAAACACCCTTTGAGTATGTGATACCCGGCGCGAGAACTTTAGGTCGTTTTTTTCGCGCCAGTGATGCCGAGTTAATAAATTTCTAATTAAAAAGGTAACAGAAACATAATTTTTTTTCAAGCAATCGATTTGATGAATTTCTACGGTATTCGAAAAAAAGAATTATTTTTCACTTGAGAACACAACTTCAGTTTCTGAAACGCAATCAAATAGCAAAATACATAGCATTAAATATTATTTTGATTTCCAAAACTATTTTCTTAAAAAAAAAAATCTGTAAAGACACACCCTTTACAACCTAGCAACGGCCCCGCATTTTCTGTAACTGGTTCTGGTCAAATTTGATTACTCGAAGTTAAAAAATTTGATAAATCTATATTTAACAACTGCTTCATTGAGACAAAAATAGCAAGGATGCAAAATATGTACGTATATAAATTTATGAAAAATAAACGCATACGTATATTGCGTATTTCATACGTCAAACTTTTAAGAAAAGTCAAATTTATTTAATCCTTGCACTTCACGACTGGAATACAGAATAACTCTCACCTTCAAAGAATACTTATTGCGCACCTGTATATAATCCTACCTCCCTTCCAAGCAATTTGAAACTGGTTCTCACCGGTTCGATACAATAAAATAGAAGAATAAATATTCGGAAATGTTTAAAAGTCGATTTTATTATTGAGCAACGAAGAACGAGTTTTATTTCACGTGATTTGTGAAGGACACGGGACCTGCAATTACTAAAGGTGCTTTCCAAAGGACAAATGTATCTTTTCTATTTTCAAGGACAGGATTTTGTTCTTTTATATTGACTTTTCATCGCCTTGTAATCTTTCCTTTTGTTCGTTACTAACTTTTTAAACTTTTTTTGTATCATCTGTCTTCGAGTCATTCATGGAATAATAAATGAAAAAAATTAAGGAAATGTTTAGCAAAGCTGATCGAGATGGAATATAAATAAGATGAAAGTACAAATTTAGATTTTATTATTAATAAACTTTTTTTTACAAGTTCAATCAATTAGGTTAGGAATAAAATAAATATATTACAGTTTAAAAAAACTAAAAAAAACACCCTTTTATAGTTAATCGAACTAAGTTGTAACTTAATCTTTCAGTCGCCAAATCTGGAAATAGGATCTGAATTAATCGCCAGATGCCAGATGGGATCTGAAAATGGGAAATCGTTAGTCCTGGTGATCCTGATCAGGACAAAGGAACAAAATTATTAAATTATTGTATTGTCATCGCGCGGTCCTGAACAAGTGAGAAAATATTCGAAATATCCGATCTTTTAAAGTGGGTAAAAATTGAATTCAAAGTTTCCGTTATATACAATTGAAGCTTATAAAAGGTTGTTAAAATACATATCAAATTTAAAACGGGATCAAAAGTTTTTCTTTTAATAAGTAGTTTAAAGTTTATTTTAACCCAATTGGTTTTTTTTTCAAGTTAATAGTTACCGCTACAGTTGCGATAAAAAATATTTTTTATAAGAACAATAAAATGTTTTTGACATGAGAATTCAATTTTTAAAAAAAAAATAAAGCAATTTAGATGCGGTACAGTTATTTAAATTTGACAAGAATAAAAAGATAAATTAATTTCTAAAATTATCTTACTGTTTAGCAATGAAATACTTATGAGAAAGAGCTCAGATTTAAAGAAAACTGGAAAGGAAACAATAACCTCATTATGGTGTAAAACAGGAAATGCTTGCTTGTAAAATATGTTCAACTTAATAAACGTTTGGCGTTGACTTGTTAAATACGTAAAATAAAACGATTTTTCATTAAAAAAATGCTTTTTATCAAGCTACTTAAGAAACAATTAATCTAAAAACTCGTTATTTTTAAAGTTTTTTATTGAATTTTTTCTATTTTAAGGATTGATTACTATGAAAAAGTGACAAATAAAAATGAAGTATTTCAGCACCCCGGTAAAACCCATTTATACTCAAACGAATTTTAATTTTTTAGGTTTTTTTGCTGCGGCAGCCCCTTTTTTAAAAAATTTGACTGTACTGCGCAATGTCTAAGCTTTTTGGGGTAATTTTTCAAGGTATTATACCGTTTTTAAAAAAAATGTATATTTAGAGCTCAACCCTTTTTAATTTAAAAAGGGATGTATTTTTTTTAAATAACGGTATTTCGTTTTTATATGGGTCAAATTTCTATTATTTTAAGCTTTTTTTATACCCGGCGTATAACGACAACAAAAATTTTCGAATTTTTTTTGTTTTAAAAAGTGCGCGTTATAGCCGGTTTTCCCGCAGTTAAACAATCCAAAAAAAAATAGCTCTTTAATACATCGAACACATAACAAGTAACTATACCTTTAATAAAAAGAGTATAGAGAAAACAAGCTTTATGTGGTGTTTTCACATTCAAATGCACACACAAACTGGTATTAGATCAGTGATAAAGCTCATAACTATGACGTCACTGGTGCAAGAGGCATTAACTATCACTGATTGATACCTGTTAAAGTATATAGCCATGGCTAAATGATAGGTGCTACAGTACATGACTACGAATAAGTTATAGGTAGATTACAAATTAACTCTTGAAGACATTATTTTCCCTTGGTAATACAGAAAGCCTTGCTTTCATATATATACACCCCTATAATTAATTCTATATATTAGCTCCATTAACCTATAACTTGGGAGAAGTTATAGCACAGTAAATATATCGAAATATCATAGAACTGTTAAGAGTTAAGAATGACTTCAAACGACCATTCTGAAACAAAATCTTAGCTTTCAAAATTGTTTGGTGATGGTAATATTTAACAGCTTGTATTAGAGGGTTTTTTTTTTACATAAGGGAAAATTACAAATTAAAATAAATATTGCATCTTAATTGGCACATGAATAATTTGGTGTGAATATAATTCTATTATTTTTCATAAGGGTATAATGAAATAACGTTTTGCGACTTTTTTCTTCAGAAATCTGTTCCATTGCAAATGTTTAAGGAACGTTCGATATATCGCCAGCCAAATTTGTTGGTAAGCAGTTGGGAGACTTTTATAGGCGAAACATTAAAGTTAAAACCTACCCATTTTTCATGGGTAAGTAATTTTAAATACCGGGCGGGACCACCAGATAGATCACCCCCCCCCAGACACCAGAAATACAAAAACATGGTCTTGGAATCTGGTGAAGGCTCCCAGAGAAAGAGAACGATGCAGATGGCGACGTTAGCGATGGCAGCCAAAAACAGGACGGCCATCTGGGAGATGCACTTGACGAGGGGCCCTACCAACAGAGACATCAGGGCCCCGCACACACCGAAACATACGGTCACGAAGCCAACATGATGCACTCCCCATGAACAGGCGATGTAAGCCTACAGGTAAATAAAAAAAAGCAATTAAGATAACATGAAATAAATATAAAGGGTTGTGCAATATTGAAACAGGAACATACCATTCGTGTTTAATCATTGATACTGCATTACTTATACTCACAAAAGGATATAGCAAAAATATAAGTAACACTATATCTTCGTTTTTTCAAAAAAGGAATATTTAGTGTTTCCAACCAATCAGTTCATGCACTTCGCTGTTGCCAACTTTAGCTTTTTATAGAAACTTTCTTTTTAAAAGAACGTTTTGTCAACGATAATGACGCACATAGGTAAACAAAACGCTCTTGATTTTGAAAGTACACCTATAATATGCATTTTTTTTTTAATTTTGTATAACTTTTGGAATAATCTTAATGCATGAACATCTTTACTAAATTATCAAATTTGAAATTGTATCAATATTTTACAAATAGAATAAAAATTGAATTCATTGCAGAATATGTGATTGTATTTAACATGCGATTGTTGTGAATGTAGCCTATTGCATGTAAATAACAACATTGAGGGAAAATAAATTTTTATCACTTAATTTATATAATTTTAATTTTCTCAACTTGAGAGACAAATATTATTTTAATACTATTGATCATATGTATACTTTTATTGCCCCCTATCTGCATGTCAGTCATTAGAATGTACAATCATAATAAGCATAATTTTTTTATTTTTTATAAAAATTAAAAGAAACTGCAACGAATAAATTTAAATTGTATTTATTAATTATTTTTTATTCACGCGTGCGCTGTTTCCTCACTGTGATGAAATGATGCAAAACAAATTCAAAAAAAGGGCCTTCTAATTTATAACTTTATCACATAGACTTTTTTAAAGAAATTTCATTTTTCCTAATCGAAATATAATAAAAAACAGATATTATAAAAATATTTTTGCCAATTTCAGAACAGATGTCATATATGCAAACAAGGTCTAACGGCTAACATATAGTTTTTACCACACAAAAGAAAAAGTGCTCAATACCCTTAAAAGATTTTTTTAAAAATCAAAATATATGCTGTCAAAATAATCAAACAGCTTAAGTAATGAAAAATGATCTTTTTATCAGGATGAGATAATTAGCTGCATAAAATTTCCGTTATCAAAATATGCATGAAAAGAAAGAAACAGTTGCAATTCATGACTTGTTTGCAAAATGACTGCAAGGAAATTTGAAGGCTGTAATTTGTTTTTCTTTCAAAATTGAAACATTGTGTAGCTCAGGACTGTAAAATATCACCTTGAATTTAAAAAAAAAACATCTCAAAACTATAAACAAATTTGCTGAACAAGAAAAGTAAAATATTAAAGTATACTTTGTATGTGTGGTATAAAAAACTATAACACTTTTACGACTGTTTCCTTTTAGAATGCAAAAAAAATATTTATATGTATTTCAGATCTTACGTTACACTTTATTCAAATTCTTTTTATAATATTTAAACCGCACTTCATAAAATATATTTGAGAAAAAATGTCAAGTATAACATAAATTTCGCATAATACACTTCTTAAATTCTATAAATAGAATATGAAATCATAATCATGAATTCAATGGGAATTGTGAAGTTTCTCTATATAGAAAGCTAAAAAATTTATTTCTGTTTATATTTGATAACATTTTAACGAAACACAATATTTTAAAAAACAGAAAAAACATAAATGTCTATATACAACAATGTAAAGAAATTAACCAAAATTTTGCTTTGGCATTTAATACGAGAAACAAAAACTCCTGCCGTCAAGAATAAAATTATATAAAATGTAAACATTAAAATGATGTTATTTCCTTTTACGAAATAAAAACTTGACAATTCATAACAAAGTATGGGCAGTAAACTCTTTAATTTAAACGAAAATTTAAAGTCATGCTATTAAACAAAAAAAATTGAATGCGCGAGAACAAATTCAGTAATTTTCACACAATTACCAGTTCAGTAATCTCGCTATTTGTTACGACTGTAAAGGCTCTTTATGAAATCTACATTATCTTGGTCAGTTTTACTTTTTCAATTCTTACTATTACTTCACACTCCCTATATATGTATATCTACTTATATATATATATATATTGTTCAAATTTTCAATCGTTAATAAAATACTTTTTATTCATCAACTTAAGTTTAAATACATTTTTTAATTGCATTGGATGGCGCTTGACAGTTTTTTCAAATATTAATTCGTTAATTAAGTTTTATTTTTCAGTTCCTCTACTATTAGCTCACACTTTCTATATATTTATCTTGGTGGAATTTTCAATCGTTAATAAAATACATTTTAAAGCGTTCAATTGAGCTGAAATTTTATGTACATGATTATTTTGAAAAGACAATACAGTAATATAATTATAATTAATAAAAATTAATTGATTAAAATAATATTCAAAAATTACAAATACAGACACGTTGGCATCATTTTTGGACTTAGCGACCCTTTTGGCGACTTGTGTCAAAACTTGAAAAGGTTTTTTTCTCACATTTTAAAGTGCTAATTTGAGCTGAAATTTTCTATACACTATTGTTTTGAGTAACAATATGATAATTTAATTATAATTAATTAAAATTAATTGACTTAAACTAATTATTTAAAGAATTACAGATACAGCCACGTTGGTTTCATTTTTAGCGAATTGGGTCAAAACATTAAGATTTTTTTCCTCACGTTTTCAAGCATTCGGTCGAACTGAAATCTTATATACACGATTGTTTTGGATGGCAATACGATAATTTAACTATAATTAATAAAAATTAATTAACACTTAATATTGTGATTCTGTCATATGTGTATATATATATTTATATATTAATTGTAACATTTTTATAAAAAGTAGCTAAAACAAATTTTTTCTTTATTGAGCTAAGTAGGAATTGACTTAATTTTTTTTTATGTTACTTGTTTAATTTTGAATTTATTCTGCGTTATTTCTGACGAAGTTATAATTAGTTGTAACATTTGGCGCCACAAAAGTAGGCTGAGTGAGTGAATTTTTCGTCGCACTGTACAGCTACACAAGGGCTTTTGGCGACGGACCTCGTAATTTTGAACCATGGTGACGTGACAAGGACGACACCTGAGCTGGCACCCCCTTCTCCTAACTACCACACAAACGGGGTAACGTTTGAGCTCTCGACAGATTTAACGTACATCGCTCCCCTACCCGGCGGGTCTTTAGTGGTACTGGGCTCGAACTCGTGACACGCCAGCCACGATCCGATACCTTGACCTCTAGGCTACCGCAAACCCACCAAAGTAGGAATTGACTATAAAAAAATTTCTCAACTTGTTTACATTCATTTTCTAAAATTTATATGAATGTATAGGAACTGAAGGGAAATGCATATTTCAATTTTTCTTTATAGACTTTCACGCTGGGTAATCGAGAGAAAAAATGACAGATTGGAAAATAAGCTAGCGGTGAGATCATTTCGGTTGAGGTCCAACGTAGGAATAATTTTGTCTTGCTTAGATAAAGAGAGTCCGAATTAATCTTAGGTGTTTTTTTTTATAATAATAGCAAATTGGATCACATATAATTTTTACGTTATATTCTTTTCTCCCTTTCTCGCCTTAAGGTATCCGACTACGTTCGGAACCGTGATTTTACAAAAGCGTGTAAATGGATAATATTTATGATATTTAGTGTCACTTAGATTAGAATACATGTATAAAATTGTTTTAAGGACATTACGACAAAATATTAACTTAGAATAACCTTTTTCCCCAAATGTTCTCCTTTTGTAAAAAAATGCTTCTATTGTCTTAATATTTTACCTGTATATAGCTCAGATCTCTGTACAGAAGCTCAACTATGATTTTTGAAAAATTCACATTATTTTCAGAGTTACAATCATTTGAAATAATTATCGGCGTATTTTCTTAAAATTTCTCCCTTCTGTTTTCGTAAAACATGGATAAACCGACTTCCGAGTTATGCATTTCAAAAATTCTAGTTGAGCCTCTGTACAGAGGTGTGAGCTATATACAGGCAAAATATTAATACAATAGAAGCATTTTTTACAAAAGGAGAACATTTGGAAAAAAGGTTATTCTAAGTTAATTTTTTGCCAAAATATTGTTTTTAAATAAAAAAATTTTTTGTCATAATGTCCTTAAAACAATTTTATGCATGTATTCTAATCTAAGTGACACTAAATATCATGAAAATTATACATTTATGCGCTTTTTTAAAATCATGGTTCCGAACGTAGTCGGATACCTTAAGTTAATGTCTACTTTTGTTGTTATTTATCCCCAAATGAGAGAGGTAAATGCATTTCTGTGTCGAGTAAGAGCAATTAAAATTTATTTATCTGTTATGCGAGACCTTAAGTGAATTTTAGCCACTTTTAAAGAAAAGAACCAAAATGAATTCACATGGATTTGATATTATTAAAAATACCAGTTTTTCTTTTAACGTATTAATAAACTAAGTTTTATTATAACTTACGTTTCTCAGACATAATTATATTTTGCCCTTGAAATGGAAACCAATACAGCTTTATTTCGAAAGTATAACTCTTATCTACCATTTTATCAATGAGATTACAAGAAAGAGAATCTTTCTAGGTTGGTAATATTTGTTGCAGCAACATGTACAAAAAATTAACATCCTGTAGGAGTAATTCTTTAATCTACACAATGGGCTTTGTTCAATAAATCGGAAATTGAATCAGCGCAAGCATACTTTTTTTTTACTTGGTGAGTTTTTTCCCTAAAAATAAATCTATTCACTTGACGCTTCCGATGAAGAAATAATGATTTGACATAGTTGGAAAAAATAGATTCTAATCTTTTTTTACAGTCTTCTGTTACGAGAAATTCAGATGTTGCACCAATTGAAATGCAACAGATTTATTTTAATAGAATATTCCATTTCAATTAAAATGGTTAGAATAACAAATAATTGCTTAAGCGCTTTATTAACAAGTTTTAATCAAATCCATGCTGAACTTTTAATATTAGATTAATAACCAACACATTTAAACAACAAGAGAAAAAATATCACAGTTCTCTTTTTTTAACATGGATGCCACCTCTCCAAATTATGAATCATTTTATAACGTGACCGTGACTTCAATGAAATTTATCTCAAAAGAAATTAATCGCAAGTAAATGAATCATAAATGCAAAAGAGAGTAGAAGTAAAATAATTAAGAACAAATTCCGCTAGAAGAAATCGTAAAAATAATTTTTCGTGAAATAATACTTTAAAAAAATAATGTAAAACATTCTAAAAGTTTTATTTCGAAAGGGACAATTTAAATATTACAATAAGTATTTCTTTAGAATCAGCAATGGAAATTTTTTTTTTCTCCAACGCACACTCAATATTACTATAACACTTCTTTTTAATGTATTGATTGAACACAACTTGATTCTTAACAGAATTTATAAATATTTTTAAAATGGCAGTCTTTATAAACAGAGAATAATTTTAAAAAATTTTAGTTTGAATTTGTGTGAGTTTCAATTTTTTTGAATAAAAAAAGAAAACGAAGAGTTCAAATTTCTTTTCATCGCCTAGATACACGTTTTCAAAATAAAAACAGGCAGAGGCATTTCATACGCAACAGGAATCGAGAAAGAACATTTACTCGTTTCACGTGATGTTTCCTGTCTGAAGAAAGCAAGGAACATCATCACGTGAAAGCGATGAATCATCATCGAATAACGCTTTGTCAGTTTTCAGACAACTGTAAACTCGTTCATGCATTTATTTTGAAAAGCTGTGCTTTTATGATTCGACAGAACAGTAATTTTTGCAGTTGAAAAATCACTAAAATACGTATTCCATCAAGGTCGTCGTCGCTCTGTGCAACGAAAAAAAAAAGATAAAAAATTCTTGTTTTGCTCTGTATCTGTCGGTACACATTTATTTATATCTGATTTAAAATGGTAATTATTACTTTGGTAAATGAACTGGCAACCATCTTTTTTTTTCTAGCGAAGGAAATATTTCCTCAGACGATTTTGACATAATGATATGGAATATTAAATATTGCATTTTTTCTAACAGCTGAAATAATTGCTTTTAATAGCTTGTAGAAAATTATTTTTGTTTCTAAATAGCGGCTAATTTAAAAACCATAATTTCTTAATTTAGTATCGTTTTTTTTTATAGCTGGAAAAAAATTCTACTTTTTAGGAAAACATATATATATATATTTTGCAATCATTCATTTCTCGTTGAATATATATCACGCACAAGCACGTTTGATTTCATATAAAAATAAATAAGTGACAAATAGAATTAATTAACTTTCAAGATCAATTTATGCATTCTATTTTTAATTAACTTTCAACACAGTTATTGCAATTACTTCTATGACAAATAAGTTTTTGAGTGTAATAATAGCCTTCAATTTACTTTTTGGATGACCTTTGAATTAAGTTGTCTTGCATCAAAAATGTGTAGGCAGTTATATTCAGTATACTAACGTTTGCATAATATATTATATCATTACTTTTTAAGATTTACATATTTTTTATTCCGAATACATAAGCTCAATATTAGTAATATTGACATTTTGTTATGCTTTTCAGATGTAAAATAGTGTATTCATTTAATTTTAATTTTAAAAAATGCAATAAAGGGATTTTTGTATTTATTTTCTTTTTTCTCTTTGATAACAAAAGATAATTTTATAGCTATTTTAAACATTCCACTATGAGAGACATTTAAAAATTAAAAATTCAAGAAGTTCAGAAGAAAATATATAAAAGCATTACTGTTACATATTCTTTTCATTCTCGTGGATACATTTCACTACGATCAAACACACAAGTGCAGTCCTTTAAAACTTTGAAAACCTAATAAAAATTCCTTATAATTAGGGTGATCATTTTTTACAATGAAAAGGGGAAGAAAAATTTAAGAAAAAATGACAACTTAAATATATGAAACGTTTTATTTATTCAAACAAAATTACGCTAATTATGCACACACAAACATTCTTTTTAATTATTATCTTAAACAAGTATTTTTCCATTGAATAATTTTTTTGTCAACATATAACTTTCTAATAAAGCGGAAAGTTCGGGCCAAAATATCCTTCACACTGAATTTTACGGTAAGCACTGTAGCAAAAATATTAATATTCAATTTTAATTTCGCACTACAGTCACTTGACAAAAATCATTATCAACTGAAAAAACTCTTTCAACTGCTGCATTAGTTCCAGGGCAGCATAACGTAAATTCAACAAGAATAATTACATTTTAATATAGAATGAGTTCATTTTTGAAATAGTTTAAGTAATTTCACACATCTTTTACCAATTTCTCAGCATGTTTATTTTCCAATTGTTCTAATTTATTAGAATTTAAATATACATCCAGTCTTCTTTCTACTTCAAACAGACAATTGTCATCGTTTTTTAATATCAGGCATTTCTTTCGATAAAAAACTTAACGTAATTTTCTATATCTGCCCAATTTGCTTGCGACAAAGTCAAAAAATACCATTGATTTTTCCTGTTATTTCCTGTGATGTTTATTTCAGACCATTCTTCGACATTTTGGAAACATGTTTGTTCATCTCTGAATACAGACATTAACAGATCAGTTTTAAAATATTGAAAAGGAGAACAAGTAGAATGCACTTTTCGAGGAAGGGCAGGACCTATAAAAGGAGGACGGTTGGTCACCTTATTATAATGAATATGATTAAGACTGACGGCGAATTGACAGAAACTATCCACCACGCATTTAGTTTGATTTTAAATTTACTCTGCACTTCGAAGCAAAAGGGCTACTGACGACGGACCACGTAATTTTGAACCACGGTCAAAAGCCGAGGAAGACACCTTAGTTGGCACCCTCTCAAACATCTACACCAGGGTCTCAAGGGCCGCACATAAAAATATGTACCTTCATATCAGATTTGGAAGCAAAAAAACATTTATTGGAGTAAAAGTTTAAAACAGAATGAATTATATTTATTGTTTTTATTATTTTTCATGTATACAGACATAGATAATATAATAATGTTTATATAATATAATAATTCAATGATCAAATAATGTTTAAACTATTACAGTTGCCATTTTCTTGAAAATTACGGTGTTCCTTTTGAATTGATCTTTCGTTACTCATTGTTGAAATTCTATAGTGTTGTCATTCGCAAACGATTAAGTATACATTGTGTGCTTTTATCTTAAACGTCCTGAATATATCTTTTTAAACTTTAAAAAACATCTCTCACTGCCTCTTGCGTTTTGGGCACTAGAAACGGAAAAGGAGGAGGAGAAACGAAAGTCGCACACACAGAGAATCATGTACCATCCATAGTAAAGGATATGTATAATGCAATTCGGAATTTATTATGGTAAAATCAAATGTAATTGTTTGATAAAATATAAATCTGTTTTAATCTAAAGGACATTTCTATTATCAAAAAGGATTTATTTTAAAACAAGAACAGGTAACAAACAAATACATTGTAGATTTATATATATATATATGTAAGTTTTTATCCTAATTTTTTTCTATAAAATTTTTTTATTATTATTCCTCTCCTTGAGAGATTCATTATTGTTCTATTTTTTTAATTTAATTTTACTATATTGTCAGGTTTATCATCCACGTGTTAGAAATAGACTCAACTTTTCAACATGGCTCTATTTTTTTTTCCTATTATGTCGAAAATTTCTGCTGTACGGGGAAGGTTGGATCCATAAAGCATTGCTAACCCTAAATAGCTGACCTAATTCATCGACAGCATTAAAAATCATAATAGGTCTCCAGTTTAGTGCAAAGACTTTTTTGTATCTACATTTGTTGTGTCTTGTGATTCCAATTACTTCCTTCTTTAGCACTGCAGGTTCTAGAACTTCTTCACTTTTATTTTATTATACTATATATATATATATATATAAATTTCCCTCAAATAAATTTCAAAAAGAAAAAACTTAAAAAACCTGATATTTAAAAATTTTTTAAAAGGAGTCGGCGGGCCCCAACTTACGTACTGGCGGGCCACGTGTCCACTGTGTTGGACACCCCTGATCTACACCATGCCAATGAGCCTCGACCGATTTCAGGTGCATCGACCTCTGTGCTAGGCTCGCTCCAGTGACTCGACAACGCCGGTCATGAGTTCGCAGCCATGACATAGAAATTTTTCCACAAATATCCTCTGAATAGCTCAAATGATTGGGGAAAATACCTGCATTTGTTAGAACACATTCTTGAAAAATGCTTTCTCATACTTCATTAAGAGAAAAGGAAAGTAATTCGTTAAATTATATGACAGCGGCTTTAAAGAAAATCCTATTTGAAAATTTACAATCATTGTAGATAAATTGGTTACTTTGGTCGTTCCACAAATTCTCGAATGTGAAAATAATGTATGAATCAAGGAGTTCCAATTTCAAAAGGAATTTATATACTTCTCATCATAACTATTACTTTTTTATCATAAAAAGAGTTACATAATTAATAGGAAGGGAGAAAAAAAAATTAATAAGTTTAAGTTTAAAAAGTTTTTGATTTTAACTTGATTCCGAAATTAATCCTAGAGACTTCATTACTCACGAACTGAATAGATATCCAAAAGACAGGATATAACGGAATAGATATGCTGTACAAATGAAAAAAAAAAACGACTTTGGTGAAGGACTTTGTCGTAACTTTGAGCCTTAGTAAATAACGAGGATAATACGATCAGCACAGGTACTATTTATCTTTCTTAATTTCAACATTACACACAGTGAAGACTCCATTTATCGTGCAACAGCCACATTATGCTGTAAAACGGGTCTTTAAAAAGTATCAGAACTCGTCTCGTACCCTCTATCCCATCTGAATATATTCGGTCACGATCATGTCGAATGGCTGCTATAATGTTTACAACAGACATTAAATTTAAATTTTGCAATGAATTAAATATAAGATATTGAAATTGATGAAAAATTAGGTTCTTAGCTTATTTAAGATTCTAAAATTTTATGGTACAAATATATATTTACTCTATACCTTAGTTGAATTAGTATAATAAATTATCGTAATTAATTTAACCTTTCAGGAAAAAGCCTTTTTCGAAATCAAAAAGTATCTAATTTATTTCAACACACACGCACAAATTTGTATATTCCAACAAATATCTCACATTTCTGTTTTCCTGATCTCTGAACTGGCAACCTCCTCTCCTAAGTTCCACATCACATCAACGGTAGGATGTTTGAGCTCTCGACAGATTTAACGAATCAAAAACGTACATACAGATAAGATTTCAGCTTGAAAATCATAATATTGAGAGATTTTAGTTTTTTAACCCGTAATATTAAAGAACTTTAAAGCTTATTTTTTCTTAAAAGATTAAAAAATTCAAATAATGCATTACTTTATTATTCATTCACAATCTAAAAATGTTATATAGTGAAAAAAAATATTTCAGATTTCGAATACGCAGAAAAATGAAAAAAAAAAGTCCTCACGAAACACTAAATAGTTAATAAATCTTGCATATAAATTTTACAAGAAAAAGAGAAGAAAAAATTTTTTTCTATTTAGAATGCAAAAAAATATTAATTTAAATTTTACAAATGTCATCTAGTATCAGAGCAAGAGAAGATATTTCTTTCTCAAGAAAGAGTATAGAATTAAAATTGTGATCCAACTATACAGTTGCAAAGAACTCATTCCAAATCTCGTACATAAAGTAGAACCTTGAAATGTTAAAAATATGAAAAGAAAAGTGTTTGTGAATCAAATTAAAAATAATTCATTTAAAAATTTCAATGTGAAAGATTGGCGGAAACACGCATAGTACATTCACTAAGATATATAACATCCGAAATAATTTTCAACTAAATATATCCATCCATATGTTTACTTAAGCAATCAGAATGGGTGAGCGTTTATTACCATCACTCTATAAAACAACATGAGGACTCTTATAGACGGACCTCGTGATTTTGAACCTCGCTCAAACGACGAGGATGACACCGGAGATAGTTAACCTCTCCAAACTACCACACCACGTTAGTGGAAGGAGTTTGAGCCACGAAAGATTTATCACAATGCATCAGCCCCTCAACACGATGGATCTTCTGGAGAAATAGGTCTCGAACTCATGACACTCCAGCCACGGGTTCGTGACCATAACCACAAGACCACCGCAATCCTTGAATAATCAGAAGCACAAATATTTTTAAAAAAGTATTTGGATTCTTAATTTAATCTTTTATTTGAAAATATTTACTATATTTCTATGAGTTTCTTATTTAAGAAATCCTTTTTGCGAATATGAAATATTAGAAGAATATCTAATATTGCAATGAAATAAAAACACAAGAGCATTATTTCACACCAAATAATTTAAATATTCATATTATTGATTTAAAAACTAGTCCCAGCCTATATAATTAAGTAAAAAATGGCTCATATTAAAATATGCATTTGTAAACATATTGATAAATATTTCATTCACTATACTGAGCTCTATTTAAATATTATCTCTGCATCTTTATCAAAAACATATGTAACTTAATGATATATATTATAATGATTATGCAAAACAGATTCATCAGATTTATAGTTTTACTTAATTCCATAACTTTTATCAGGTAAAAACTATACCTTACCTGCGTGAATTCGTTCGAATACAAGACGCTTTCGATTCCCATAAATATAGTTATAGGTATCAATAAAATTTGATGGAACGTTTTGTAATGTTTTAGTGATGCCAAAAAACGACTGGCAACAGCTTTACATCCATCTCTTTTGATGTCATTGTCCAAGGGGTCTAAAAAGAATCCAAACAAGAAGAGAGCGGCCACACACATTCCTACATAAATTCCAATCAGCAAAAACCTTTCGTCATTGGATGGTGGATCCAGATTCGTATTCATTTCAGTTGAATTGGGATCGAAATTAATACCGCAGTTTGCTGAAAATGAAACGTTTGCCATCTCGGGAATATTTTTTCCTGGCCTGAGCACGAGAGAAGATATAACGTTGCCCCAGACCTGAGTATTCTCCATAAAGAATGTGTAGAAGCCAAAAAAACAAGCCATGACGAATTCCACATTTTCAGTGACAGTTTCTTGGAAACGTTTTGCAATCTCGCCAATGTATACCTTCAAAGCAGAACTAAAAGGTCCACTTGCCAAGCCATACAGAATAGAAGAAACTATCAAAATGTCCCAACGCAAATACATGTTGGCGACAATGTATGGCAAGCACAAAAACGTAGTGACAGCCAACACTTTTTTACAGCCAAATCTGTCAATTACCAATTCGGGTAAAAACAAGCACGATAACATCGAAAATCCATAAATCACTGCTTGAGAATATGGTCCCATACCTGAAGTGGCGTTCATGGTGCTCTGAAGGTTCGACAGAGACCAAAATCCCGTAAAGAACAGACAGTAAAAGATGCTGATAACGATTAGATTTTTGAGAATTCTTCCTCGGCTCATGGTCCGCAATTCCTTAGGTACATTCATTATGTGGGATGAATCTTTTTCGGCGTAAGGGGTTTGTATGGAGCCTTCCTCAGCCCCCACAAAATGCAGTTTTCGATTTTTTATCATGGAATTCATAGCCATGCAGTTGACAAAATTTCAAATCTCCGGTTTCCGAAATCCCTCGTGAACGTTATCGGGAAATATTACGCTACAAGAAACTATTCGAGAAAAATAGGAAAAAACAAAAAGTTCTTTTATGTGACATTGACATTTAACAGCTGTTTTGATGTCTTCCTATCGTTGTAGGTAATGCGATATTGAAAAAAAGGCTAAAGATTACATCTGCCGTTCAATTGAAGTTGTAACGTTCTACATTAAAGACTTCTACACAAATCGTTCTAGTTAATTTAAAATCACTTACTCACTAGACAATTTTTCTCGTTTATTAAAAATGGAAGAAATTATAAATGTGATAATACGACACACATATGATAATCGTGATATGGAAACAATTCTATGTAAGATAAGGAAGGGAAAAAATGATAAGATACTATTCAATAAAAAACATCAATTGCTTTATTACGCACGTCATGAATTATGAGCATCGTCTGCTAAATACATTTTATTTTTGCTAATAATACAAAAATAATTTTAGTATTAAAATTTTAATCTCTACACAAATGTATTGCAATTTTTTCATTTTATTTACAAGCCGTTATTCACCCACATCACTGGTTATTTCATCGCTTGCTTGTTCTTATAGTCCACACCACTTGATTTAAAAGAGGATTTAAAGTTCTAAAACGGAAGTATATTTATCATATTTAAACAACTGTAGATTTCCCGCGTAGTCTATTTCCTAAAATCCAATTTTCAGCGGGTCTCTACTTGAAAAAAAAGAGAAAAACAAAGATTGTGCCATATTACACGTTTTTAGGTCTAATTATTAAAAACAAGCATTTTTATCTGTATAATATTCCCTAGCCCTCGCAACCCCTTTTGAAATCCATTACCAAAAAAATTCGTTCTTAGTGGATTTCAACAAATAAAACAAGTTTCCTCCCTTCCTCAATGGCACGACAGCCCAGGGTGGGGTCTTGTAGCCTTCCTAACAATTCCACTCCAGGCTGTCCTGTTCTGTTCTTGGCCTGACTTTTCCAGTTTCTGACATTAATAGTTTTTAGATTTTTTTTTTCTACGCAATCTCTCTCGATCCACCAGAGAGAGAGATTGCGTAGAAAAAAAAAGTCGTCTTCTCTTTTTCAATTAAAACAAATTTATTAAATTTTAAATTTGTAAGTTTGATAATTCAATAACGAGAATTTTTTCTCAATGACGCTCTTATGATCCTTCGCAACCCCTTGGGCGTCGATTTCCGCAAGACCCTTGGCGAACCTCTATTCAACAAAATTAACATGCTTATCAAATTTCAAATCTGTGGGATAAATGTTCCTATAAAACGGAATTTTTATTTATTTATAGCGCCTCCGTAACTCCCTTGCAAATCAGCTTTCGAAAACCTGTTCTTAGTGGATCTTTACTGAAAAGAAAAATATATTTGCCAAGTTTAAAGTCTGCGAGTCTTTAATATATTTTAAAGATGGGAGTCATTGTTTTTTTTTAAAAATCGAATAACACTCTTTGTAATCTTTCTTGCAACTCCCCTTTTGTGTCGATTTTCGCAAAACCCTTTCTTAGAGAACCATATCTGAACAAAAAGAAAATGCTCGCCAAGTTTCAAGTCTTTATGTTTAATAAGTCCGAGATATTGTGACGAGTGAGTGAGTCGCCTTTCTCCTACATATGTATAAATTTATTCTGCTTATATTTTTTAAATAAATAAAAAACACACATCCCTCACAAAAAAAGAATAAAGTAACCAAATAAAGTTTTCCTTCAATTAAACATTTCTAGTTATTATAGAAAAAAAAAAATTTTTTTTAAGAATTGAAACCATATTTTTTATTTATTAAAACGATTGTATAATGAAAATACGCAGATTTGTAATACCTCATTAAAGTTAATACTATGATTTTTTTTTAAATGAACTTATCCAAAGATAGATCAATTAGAAGAAAAGAAATAAATAACCCCTGATCAGAGGTATGAAGTTGATTATAAATCATAAAATACTATAATTTTAACAAATTATCTTTGAAAATAATTAAGATTTGTGCGTTCAACAGAAACAAATTATAACTCTCAAAACAAATTTTTATGTTGTTGTTGCTACTAATGGCACCTGATCGGCATGTGTTGATCGAGGCCCACGAAATTCATCATGGCAAAGGACTAGATCAGTGACACTCAACCTGAAGCCCGTGAGCCGCATGAAGCCCACCGAGCCTTTTTAAGTGGCCCGGTCAAAAAAGGCCCACTGCCCTGAGAAATTTACTTATTTAAGAACATAATATTAAAAATTTGGTGGGAAATTCTTTGTCAAGAAATCAGATACATCAATTTTGCTTTTAGCTGTCGGTGTCGTACGGGTACGAATTGATATTCTTTTTCTATTCGGAACGGTTACGATTAGTGATAACAGGCAGCAGTGGAGTAGCGACAATTTTATGGATAGAACTAATTTTTAACTGTCTTTCATATCTTGCAAGCGAAAGATATCCGAAGAAAATATATCGTTTCAAGACGATTTAGGTTGACTATTTTGTACTGAAAAACAAACATGGATCAGTAATTTTTTGATTTGTCACGAAAGCGCTGTATTTAAAAATGCCTATAAACAGGAATCATTCAATGCTCAATGACACTTTACCTCGAAGATCTCTTTCAAGAGGTGATAAATAGGCTTTATTGAATAATCTTTGCAACAGCAACAAATTGGTAATATCACTGTGGTAACAAAGACATCCTATGAGTCCGTTTACTGATGCAGAAACTGTGAAGGAGTGTTTCTTAAATGTTTCTAATTTAGTGTTAGTGACAAAAGTAAAAAATATAAAAAATAATAATTAAAAAAAGCAAAATAGGAGTTATAATATTTTGATCAACTCTCCACATTTTAAAAATTTCCAATGTTATCTTAGTCTTCAGCAGTAGCGCACACAGGAATTTTTCAAGGGGTTGAAAGTTCACCATTCTTGTATCATGTTATTTTTGATTTTGTCGATTTTCAGGAAAAAACACAGTAAAAACTAATTATTGAATAAATAATTAGCATTAATTAATAAAATTAATCATTAATATAACAAATATTTAATTAAATTTCACGTATTATATACTTAGAAATATAAGCAATCAGAAAAAAATCAAGGGCTTTGGGGGGTGGGTCCGGACCCCCACCCTTGTGTGCGCCACTGGTCTTCAGGCATTTCTCCCCCTCCTCCATTTATCCTCATGTTGCGGCCCGCGCGAAATAACTGACATATGTATGCTGCCCGCGGGAAGTAGCTGACATATGTATGCGGACCAGCAGAAAAAATAGTTGAGTACCCCTAGACTAGATTGTGCGCTTGTCGTTAGCCGTAGCCTTGAACACCGTGCAGGTGACAGTACGATTTGGCTCGGTTTATATTCTATAATGCCACCTGATCGGAAAAGGCCAGATCGAGGCCAAAATTCATCTTGGTAAAGGGCTAAGTGACGCCTGTCGTTAGCCGTAGCTTTGAGCACCATACAGGTGACAGTACGATTTGGCTCGATTACACCCTAATTTTGAAGAACAACACCCTGGAGGCTCTCAGGGGCCTTCAACCTCTCTTTCCCCTCCACCAACCTCACGAGAGGACTTGTGGCTCGAACGCTATTTAGAATACCCCATGCAACAAAGGCACTATACATTCACAAACATCCATGTCTTCTCCGGAATTCGAGCCCAGATCCTACGGCACAGCAGTCAGCATCGCTAACCACAATATCGGATGGGCGACTAGAAATTTTATGAAGTATATTTTTTGTCAAAGCAATAGAGATTTATTTTTAAAGACGAGAGGACTAAAGTATGTTTAATGCATTACATATATATATAGTTAATGTATTATAATAGTACGTAAAAATGCGTTTTTAATCTTATTGTTTTCGAAAAAAAATTCATTCACAATTTTACAAAATGATGAAGGTTATTTAAAAAAATCGAGCATCCATACTCTTTATTTGATTATATATATTAGAAAGAAAAAAAAAGGTACAAATTTGATTTAAAACAAGTAATATAAAAAAAAAATTAAGTCAATTCCTACTTTGAATGGATGAATAGAAAGTATTTTATTAACGATTGAAAATTTGAACGATATATATATATATATATATATGGGAAGAGAGAGTGAACTAATAGTAGGAATTGAAAAAAGAGCATGATATTTTCTGCATTGTTCTAACAATGCACACCAGTTTGGCTAGTTTGGCTGAAAAGTCGGTTTTCGTCGCCATCTTTTGTCATTGTTTTAACAGTTACCTTGTTACAACAATGGTTGGTCTAAGTTGGCGTCGAAGACTAGTAATTAATTAAATTAAATTTAATGAATTAATTAATATTTGAAGAAACTATTAACATCAAGTGTCATCCACTACAAGTTTAAAAAAATGTATTTGAACTTGATTGGATGAATAGGAAGTATTTTATTAACGAAGACACGATTATTTGAACAAGATAAATATATATATAAATAAATATAGAGAGAGAGTGAACTAATAGTAGGAATTGTGAAAAAAAATAAAAAATAAATTCATAAAATTTTAAATGTGATATGAAGTCTCTAAAATGAAAATGGATTCTTATTTTCGAACAATCTAGCAATTAAATAACGAGTTAAACTCAGCTATTTTCCCAAAGGTTTTTGGAAAAAAAATTTTTTAATAATTTAAAAAAAAACCTTTGTAATTTTTAAATGAAGAGTTTGGCCGGGGACATATAAACTGGAATCCGTTGACATTTTTTTCTGTGCTCATAACGGACTCCAAGAAAAATCCAGCCAGAATAACAGCTAAAATGCCCATGGCCACAAAAATGCTTATTAGAACAATTCTTTCGATTTCAGGTGGCGGCAAAAGATTCGCATTAGTTATGTTCGCAGAGTTCTCAGAATCGAAATTTATTCCACATGTGTTACTTACAGAACTATTCCGACGTTCAACGACATAACTTGGACTCCTCACAAAATATGAAATGATGTTCCCAGAAACTTGGGAAGATTCTAGGAAAAAGGCGTAAATACCGAAGAAATAAGCCATTACAGTCTCGATATTGTTGCGAGTAGTTAACTGGAACCGGATTGCCATTTCGTTTACGTACAAACTTTGCGCTGAAATGTAGGGACTTATAACAACACCGTATAAAATAGATGCGGCTACCATCGTCTCAACACACAGATAAACGTTCGACGCTATGTAACAGCAAGATGCGATCATGCCAGCAAGTAAAACGTTTTTACATCCAAAAGTTTGAATAGACCATTTTGGCAATAGTAAAGCAGACACCATTGCGAAGGAATAAAAAACTGCAAGAGAATTTGATCCAATATTCGAAGCAGCATTCATAGTGCTTTGAAGATTGGTGAGTGACCAGAACCCTGTGCTTAGAAGAAAATAACACACACTTAATATGAGCAGATTTTTCAAAGTTGATATCTTGTTCATTTTTCTGTATAGACTCTTCACATGGGCTGAATGTTCGATGAAATACTTTTCTGAATCGTTCATAAAAACATAATTCTTCTGAGAATCCATATTAAGCGACTTTCTTGCACCAAAATTCTCACAAAACTAAACTGTAACGAAAAGTTATTTTGCATAACTTTTTGATTCGCTGAGAGAAAAGTACTTTCATCGGCCTCGATAAGCCTGCACAAATTGTTTTGATAAATATTCGAATTCTTGTCTAATAAGGACACGTTAGTGTGATAGGAAGAGCACAAAAACCAAGCAGATGTACGATTGAGCTATTAGAACAGATGGTTGAAAGCCTTTAATAGGTGAGCTATGCTTAACGCTTTAAATGCTCCAGTTTCCATAACATGATTTTTCATAGGGTAAAAATCGCCCTTTTCGATCGTAACCTAAAAACTGTAATCTCTCACGAGTTTTATTTGAAGATAAGCGTAATTATTTTTTTTGTTTGCTGTGAATCATTTGTTTTCAAATAAAAGTTATCCCAAAATTTTAAAAAAAAAAAAGCAAAAATTTTATATGAATAAAAGGGGCATTTGTATGTTTTACATTTCGTTTGCAGTTATAAGACTAGAAAATACATTCTAAATATACATGACTACTTTCATTTATTTATCTAAATCAGAGTGAATGTGGGTTTTTGGTGAAAAGACAATTTTCAAATTGCGTTTTTGGCCGGCCACACAAGGCTCGTTTACAACCCCAAGCTTCATTTCGGGGTATGAAGCCCTGATTGGCTAGACCTCAATGCTGCGCTGACCCCTTGGTAATGAGATTAAATCGAGGGAATTTTTCATTAACGCCCACAAAAAACATAAGGTTTAAACCCAAAAGGACCTCGAAATTTTTAAAACCCCGGTCAAGTGATGGGTCGCCCTTACCTGGCACCACCTTCCAACTTCCACCACACCAACGGGAACTTGTTATAGAATTTACAGTTGGGCCCAGAAAGATAGAAGTGTTGATTGACGGCTTATCTAGAATCCCGTAAACTCGCCATTTTAACCAAGATACTACCCCAGTAACCTTTGGGGAGAAATTTTTGAATAGATTGGACGTTGAGTATTCAACGGTGGGAAGGTTATATTCAACGCGAATATATTTTGAGATTGAGATTAGGCGGATAAAATATAATTATATTGATAAGTGATCTAATTCGCGATCTGTGTTAATTAAGACACGTTTTTTGGGTTTTTCCCATAATATAAGTTTATTTGATATCTAAAAACCCTGTTAAATTTTAAAAAAAGTTTTTTAAAAATTCAAAAATGTCCATCATTTTGAGAACCCCTGATATGGTCAGAAGGACGGCCATGTCGCAGTACTCCATGCCAATTTTTTTCCGTTCCTCAAATCTTTTTTCCGGTCCGTTCAGCTTTCGGTGCCGTTTTCTGGGGCTTTTTCTAACAAACCGAAAGAAAAAGTCCTCTGTAAAAGGGTCGGTTTTTAGGGGGAACATCAAATGGAATACATTTTTCCTGTTTCTTTTTGCTAAATAACTGCGGACTTAAACCGCGTATTTTTTAAAGGTTTGCATATGAGACCAACTTTATAAATGTCCTTTCCATATAAAGCTGGAATTTTTTTCAAAAAATTTGGGTTTCTAAAATATTTTCTGATAGTAGAGTAAATTAATATTGGCTTTTCTTAGTTTTTTTTTTAAATCCGCCGTTATAACAAAAAAAAGAACTATCTGAAACCTTTGGGGAAATTTTTCCGTTTCGACGAAACTATTACAAACGGTCATTCCCCTCAGTTGAGCAATACAAAATTGATCTTTTATTCTAGCCACTTCATCGAGTCATTTAATAACCTCATCGATTGTTACCACAAATTTCCATTATTCAGCAACTAGGTGTTTGCCATATAGTTTTCTACAATTTGTTTTTCTTTCAGCAATATGTTTAGGTAAAAACAGATGAACTTTAGGTTTGAACATCTCTGTTTTAACTTTAAACCTTTTTGAATGACTTTACTAACAGTGCCGGAAGACATTCCTACACTACTTGACAATTGCCAAGGAATAAGTGATTTATGCAAAATTTCGTCTCAGTCAGCTGACCAATAAAAGTAAATTGAAGTTCAGAGGGCGTGGTAGACCAGGACTCGTTATCTGTATAAAAGACTACGCGTACAAGTTCATGATTCATTCTTACAACCCTCCAAAATTTTTTAATGCAATATTTTTTCATCTCAGTCTGCTATTATTTAACTTTCAACTTTAGGGAAAATTTTTTTTCCTTCTTCCCCCTGGACAAGCGCCTCCCCATGAACTGTATCTCAGCCCCCAGGGGAGCCAACGGGGTCACTTACCCAGCACCCAATCAAAAAGACAGTCTCTAAGCTCTCACCCAAGTCAAAATTATCACTCAACTTTCAACCCAGATGAAGTACTGAAACGACCCGGGTTCCACCCCAACCAATCGCCGTCATGCCCTAAGGGAGAAAGGAAAACCCCAACCCCCCTCCCCATCAAGACTTATCAAAAGGGATTGGGACTGCCCAATCCCGATGCCCAAAACACAACGCCCATTCATTCATGATTCATACGAAAATTCATGCTGTCTGTTTTTAAACGAAAATAGTGCTGGGTGTTATAAAAGTTTTTTCTCTGAAATTCTGCTTGGTTCTTGCAATAATTAGGAGCAAAATGTCAACAAAATAAGATCTGAGTGACTACGATCGTGGACGAGCAGTTGGACGACTGGAAGCAAGCCAAAGTGTCACCACTGTAGCTTCTGCAATGGGTGTATTAAAGAGTGTTATCTCGCGATTGAAGAAGGCCGCTGAACAGTGGCGTAACGGAGAATATTAGGTGTTCCCCCTGCAAAGTCAGATTTTGGGTCCCAAGCCCAAATACGCACTTGGGGTCAATCAGGCTTTGGGGCCCCACCCAGAACCCTAGGACCCCAGCAGTGCGGGGGCGTACGTTACGCCACTGCCTCTGAAGGTGGAAATGTTTTTGGCTTCCGGGTCGTTTTAGGAACACCATACCTTTAGAAGATCACTATATACCCCTCGTGGGAGAAAAGGTACAGAAATTTCAATCCTGGCCAGATAGCTGCAAACTTTGCAACCGCTTTGTTACCCCAAAATTTTTTAACGGGGTCGTCCCCACAACGATTAAACCCAAATTTGGGTTTGTATCAGGGGAAGCCTGTTCTTTTATCACACTTAAACCATCCATCGTCGAGAGAATTGGGTGAAAAGGAACATGTTGGTTGGGATCCCCAAAAAATTGGTCTAAAGTGTATACCCCAATTTCGTTTCAGTTTGAAAAAAGGGGATTCTGGCCATCAATTACTTGGAGAGAGCTTGGGGGAAAAAGTTTTCAAAAAATTTGGGGGGTAAACGGTTTGGGTCGGCCCAGGCAAATGGGGGGCAGGCTTCACATTTTGGGGGAACCCCCTTCCCAAAACTTTGAGGGGGAATTTACTTCCAAGGGGGGTATTGAAAGGAGGGTTTTTCATTTTTGGATAATGCCGGGGATTTTAGGGGTACGAAACCCCAAAAAAATTTCTTTTATGAAAGTAATTCCCGGCCCACAAAAAAAAAACCCGGGTTTTGGAGGTTTCGGAAAACCCCCCCACTGCAAAGTAAAAAACCTTAAGGGGGGGGAAAAAAATTTCCCCTCCTCAGCAAAAAATTTAAAAAAAAAGTGGGCCTGTCTTAGACGTGGGAAACAAAAACCAATCCTGGGAAAAGTGAAAGATTTCGATTTAAAGAAAGGGCAAATAACCCCCAAAGATTTTTTTTGGAAATTTTTTAATAAAAAAGGGGGGAATGGGTTTTTCAAAAAAAAAAATTTGTTTCTTTAAACAAAATTTTTTTGGGTTTCATTTTTTTAAACTTTTCTGGTTTTGAAAAAAACAATTTTTTGTGGCAGGGGAAATAATTGAATCTTTTTTTTTTTTTAAATTTTTAAAATTCCCTTTCGGTTTTGGCAAATTCGCCCAATTTTTTCATTAAATGTTTTCCCCCCAATAAAATTTTTTTTTTTCCCCCTTTTAAAAATTTTAATTTTAATTTTTAAAACCCTTAATTTTTTTTAAATTTGCAAAATGAGTTTTGAATTTTTAATAATTTTAATTCGAAAATTTTTTTTTCCTAAAAAAGCGCAGTTCGTAACCCTCGGGGCCACCCTTTTAAATTTTTTGGGAAGCCTTTTTTAAAAATATTTTTTTTTAATTTTCCCAACCCAAAAAAAATATTAGCAGACGATTATTCTGAAATTGCCAAAGTCTTATCTCAAAATGCAAATGAGAATATAAGGTACAAAATCGTTTCAAAAAAAGTGCGAACGATCTTTTTGTAATAAGAATAAAAACCCTTAATTTATTATTTTTTGCATAAATATGAATTCACATTTTTTTCCCCTTCCCTTTTAAAAAAATCTCTGGGACGAAATGTTTTTTTTTTTTTGTTTCTAAATAGGTTTTGTGTTTTTTTGCATAAATTTTCCCCAGTTAACATCTTTTTGTTCAAAAAAGAATTTGTCATAAAATTTAAAAAAATTAAACCAGTTCTTTTTAATATACATCGTTTTTGGGTGGAGAACCAACGAAAAAAATATTTTCGCTATTTTCATATCGCACATTGAAAAAATTTTATTATTCAATATCAGATCTTAAAAAAGCAATATAAACCATTTACCCAACGGGGCTATATTCATGACGGTCACATGATAAAATGAAAATCACGGGTTCTCCATTGAATTCAAAACTGAAATTAGATTTTGTCCCAAAGGGTTCTATTTGGGGAAATTTTAAAAAATTTTCCCAAGTTTTTTAATTGGATAAAAAATGATCTTTTGATTCTTCAAAAGGTTTTGAAAACAAAAAAGAAATATATATTAAAATTTTTTTTTTTATCGGGGTATTTGTTTTTACCTACGTACGTTATTATTTTTGACAAATATGTACTGTGGCCGCAGCCTAGTGATCAAGGAAAACGGACCCGTGGCCAGCGCGTCTGAGTTCGAGCCTTTTCCCCGCTAAAAGACCCCCCGTGTGGGGCATTGCGCGTTAAATATGGCGGGGCAAAAACGTTTCCCGTTGGTGTGATGTGGAAGCTATTAGAGGGGTGCCAGCTCAGATGTCCCTCGTCACCTGGGAGGGGGCTTTATCGCCCTTTCACAAAAAATCCTCTGGGGGGAATTTTTGGGGGCCCAAACATGGCTTTTCCCATTAAAAACCAACTCAAGAAGAAAACGCGATATGCAGATTAGGAATGATTATATATATTTGGAGTTTTTAGCATTCGCGAGAGGGCAAAAGGGGGGTTTTAGAAGATCTTAAAAAGGGTAATATAAAAAACCATAAAAGAAGGGGTTCGAACCCAAGAAGGCCCCTTAGTTGCCAGATCAAGTTAAAATTACAATATTATAAGGAAGATAAAAAGATTGGTAAGGTCCCAGTGAAATATCGATAAGCAAATATAATATTAAACTTTAATGATAGAACAGACTCTAGTTATTTAAAGGGAACCCTTATAAATATGGGTTCCGGGGGTTTTTTTATTATAAAGATAGTGAATAAGATTTTGCGCTGTTTGCTAAATTTGTAATTTATCCACCCCCAATCATTATCTTCCAAGACTTGTTTGCATTGTTTAATATAAATTGAGATAATAATAAACAAAATTTATTATAGAAAGTTTAGTGGTCAATCTTTTACCCCTAAAACTTAGGTCGGGGGAAGAGATGATACCTCCCAGCCCCCGAGGGGGTATCACGACTTAAACCATAGTTCAAAATTAGGGAGGTCCGTCCCCAAAAACCCCCCTCGAGTAGCTAAACAGTGCAACGTTAATATTCACTCACTCACAAATTGAAACCTTTTAAAAAAAAGGTTTTGAAAAAGGAAAAAGCTGATAACAACGGGGTGCAAAAATTGAATGGCGGGGAAACACGTGTTTGCTTTTATCATGTGCCTATGACGTCATGAATGTAGCTATTTGGGATATTTTAGTTGAAGATTACCCTGAATAAGTTGATTCACAATGTATTTGAAAATTAAGATAAGAATAAAAACATTTAAAAAATTCGACATAATAATTTTCTACTTAGCTTCTTGGTTCATTGGGAAAAATTTTTGCATTCAACACAAAAACATTTTTTTTAAAATTTATCTAAAAAATATTCCGGGTTTGGGTTTTTTACTTCTATACTCGTTTTTTTTATTTTGTTTTTTCAGTCACATGATACTTAAAAGCATAACTTCCCGTGTCAATTCATCTCTTATAGTTACTTAAAAGGGTTTTATAATATCCCCCAAGTCAATTTTTTCTCTTTTCGTTACTTAAAATTTTATATAATTTTCTCATGCCAGTTTATCTCTTTTTTCTCTTTTCTCACCACCATATTACTGATAACCGTTAACTGCTCTTAAAAATGACTTTTCTTTAAAAAAATCAACAAATTTAAAATTTTAGTTTTATATTTAGTTCGAAAAACCCTTTTTTTTTTTTTAAAAAAAGGCAAATTTCTTTTTATGAGAACTATTGATTTAGTACTTTTTTGAAATAAAAAAAATTGTATATAAAAAATATGCACAGCAAAATATTAAAAACCCTTTGCAAAAAAAAAAAACAATTCAACATACTACAAAAAAAATTTACTCAATTATTAAACCTTGTTGGTGCTTTTTCAAATAAAAATTCCCGGGGTTTGAAAAATTTAAATTTAAAATTTAATGATCAGACATTTTTCTTACATGCTAACTGCTAGATAAAAATCCATATTTTTTAAAAAAAATAAAATAGCAAGGGCGAAATTATTATATATTCGGGAAAAGTTCATTAAAAAAGTAAAACATAATTTAAATTTTTTAAGTAATTTTTATTTGATTAAAATTTTTAAATTTAAAAAAAAACCCAACTAGTTTGATTTTAAAAAAGTTTCAATTTAAAGGGATCCAAAATATATGCTTAAAAAAATTTTTGTTTTTTTAAATTCACATCTTAAGAAAAGATATTATAACGTATTAACACACACGCATAGTTTATATGCATATATAATGAAAAGTGCTGTTTTTTTTTTTAAAAACATTTTCTTTTTTTTTACGTTAATATTATTAAAACACAATATTGCACATAAAAAACATAAATATTTGTTCAATAGTAAAATTTATCTAACAAAAGTTTTTTAAAAAAAAAAAATTAACTTCAGTTCAAAAATTTTCTTTTTTAGTCTTTTAAAAATCAAGAGTATTTTCACATTACGCTTGGTTGTTTAAAATGAAGTGATGAAACGTATAAATAGCCCCACATTTTAACATTTTATTATTAAAAGGGAATAAGGGGTAGTATAAATTTCATAATATCAAACATCTTTTTTTTTTGAGCATTAAATGCTCAACAAAAAAAAACAAAATAAGCAATGGAAAATAAATATTTATTATTTTTTATGAGATAAAAAAAAGTTTTTATTAAAAATAAATTTGTTCCCCTCCCCATCAATTTTTCCCCCAAAAAAAAATTTAAAGAATTAAAATTTTTATACCTGTGTGACTTCATTTCCATAAAAGGTCCCCTCCAAACCCAAAATACACATTTGGGGGAAAAAGGGAGAAGCTGATGAGGCTTCAGGAGATGTTTGAAGGCAGATGCAACACGTTCAAGCATAATTTTACATCCTTTTCCTTCCCCTTAAAGGGCATTTTCAAAGGGTCCAGAAAAACGACCATAATAACAGCAGAAAAACAAGGCCATCCCAAAAATAAAAAAGCCAAAAACCCAAAAGGTGTTTTTAATCGGATGGAGGGGTTTAAATTTGGTTTTTAAAATTTTCGGTTGGGAAAGAATTCAGCTCCACATTCCCGGGTTTGGGTCCCGGAAAAAATTTTCTGGGGGTGGGTTGAGGATATAATATGATAGCAAATTTCCCGATACCTGAGTACTTTCGGAAAAAACCGAAAAAAGCCCAAAAAAGAGAGCCATAATAAATTCCAAGTTTCCGCGGATAGTCGACTGAAACCGGTCCCCCCATTTTTAAACGATGTAATAGGTCTGTGCAGCAACAAAGGGTCCATTGGCCAGTCCAAAAAAAACGGCTGCGGTCATCATTAAGTCCCATCGCAGAAAAAAATATTTTTATGTTTTTACTGAAGGCACAAGAGGTTCCCCAAACTAGGGGTATTCCCTTTTAAATTTGTCGATCAACACTTTGGGCAGGAATAAGGAAGATATCATGGAAAAAATATAAATGACTGCCTGAGAATAATCTCCCAAGCCACCAGCGGCATTCATCGTGCTTTGGAGATTTGACAATGCCCAAAATCCGGTATAGCACAAGAAATAGCACACTGCAAACACAATTAGATTCCCCAGGGAGTTTCTTCGAATTCTTTTTGCCTTACTCTTGTCACCTAAACCTAAATCATCTTCATCTTCATTGATGCATGGATTCTGTCTTAAATCCTCTGCCACTTCTGACAACATATGCTCTCGCACCGGTTTATCCATTGCGATTCTTGAATTAGTTAAACTGACGTAAAAAAATGAAGGCTTTTTTTCTTAATTGTTACTAATCATTATGCTTGACACAACTTTTCACATCCAAAACTTTTTTTGACATACTCTTATCAAAATCGAAACACATCATCTGACAAAAAAAAAAAAAGTAAAAAGAGAAGAATAGATGCAATTCCACACTAGTTAACAAATCGTACGTTATTGTTCGAAGGTGTAAAATGATACACAGCTATCGTCGTCATCAAAATGTAAACCGAAAAAATGTCCTTCAAACTGTGATAATTTTTCAGAATAACCAATGGAGAAAAATAAAGGATTCTTTCTGAGCTTTTGCGCATTTTAATCTCATGTTATCAACACTTGTAAACAATCGCATAAACATTACAATTCGTTTAACCCTTGAACAGCAAAAATAAGCTTTCCGATAAGTTAAAAATAGATAAAATATCAGATGCATTACAATGCATTTATTAAAAAATTATAAAATTTTGACACATAATAAGATAATTCAAAAAAAAAAGCGACAAACGTTGTTTTTTGTATATTTAAAATTTTTTCACACCATTTTTGAGAAAAGGGGCGTTTATATAAAGGACACCCCAAATCAAAAAAATTTTTTTTAAATTTAAAATTCTTATTTATTTAAAACAAACACGGATTCTTCAACTTAAAAAAAAAATTATTTCGAAGAATATTAAAATGGCCACCTCAAGCGAACTACGCCAAAATCATTTACGACCGGCACACAAAAAGGGGTTGCATTAACTTTTACTGAGCCTATACTAGAGAGCGAAACAGACAATAAACTCAAGATGAAATTGCCCTATTCGAAGACAGATGCATTAGTATTTCTCCTTTTTTCCAAATCTTGATTTAAAATACACTACACATGCACAGATTTCACAGATGTCAAAGAACTATTTTAATTGAAGGTACCACGTCGGCAGATTTTCATAAGAACTGAGAAGAAACAAAGGCAAAATTGAAAGAGCGGTACTTCGATTGAACTCGTTTTAGATTAAAAAAACCGAAATCACCTTTGGCGTTAAATTTTAAACCTAATGGTTTGGCGCTCGCCAAATCGCAAAAAAAAATTATTTGCTTTCAGGCTGTCTTCGACTAATGTTAAAGAATAGGACCCAAATTTGGAATATTATTTCAGATATAAAAGTACCTAAACATTAATATTTTCTTCTGGCTTAGCTATCCTGTAGAGAATCACTTATTTTATTATACTACTCATTTTTATCCGTGTTGTGACACATTTTTTTTTCTTTTAAAAATGTGTTTCGCATTTTTTCTCCTATACCGAAATGCTAAATGAGCTATCCCTTTACATGTTAAAAGGAAAAACTAATTATTTATGAAATATTTTGAAATTTTAAAAACACAAGATTATAAAGAAATGCATGAGTTACAATGGCACAAATTTTTATAAAAATTGAGGCATTTTTTCTGTCCGTAAATTCATTCTCGTACATATGGCGAAAACAACCTTCAGGGCAGGTTCTTTTTATTACTAGACGTGTAATCTAGGCGAATTTATGACCTGAATAAAGCCATAGAGAACAAAGAATAAAATTAACAAAGGAATGAACAAGTAATATTATTTATTTTTAAAAATTCGTTTTCATTTTTTTTTCAATGCCCGTTCTATTTTATTTTTTGACAAATATGCCAATAATCACACACCCAGATTTTAAAAATTAAGGCCCGATTCTAACACAACTAAGAATTTGTACAACGCATTACTTTCATATTTATGATAAAGGAATTGTTTACAAAGTGCAAAATTTCCATTTTTGAACCACTTCAAAGTCAAACCTATAAACATATTGCTTTATTTTCTTATATTCCCTCACAGGGTATTTACCTAATAATTTAAGGGAAGGAAATGCTTAAAAAAATCAGTGTAATAGAAATAAAAAAAAATATCATTAGTATATTAAGATTAAATAAGTCAAAAAAAACTTTCTGCTTAGAATTTCCTCAAAAGGTATACCATGGTCACAATACCTCGATCTAACTACTTTGTACGTACAAATTTTTAATTTTCCAAAACTCAAGATTTGAAATCATAATAATTTTAAGTAATTTATAATTTCCCTGTCTACAAATGAACGCACTATAAGTAAAATCTTTATTTATAATACCATTTTCCATGTCATCAGAAAATTATTAATTTTTAAATGTATTGTATTTAGAAAATCGCGATTTCACAAAATGAGCAAAGTTTTAAGGAAAAACAAATTAAACTGAGTATTGTTACATGAACTTTGTTACAATACTGATTCCATATGCTTTATCTATTTATGTGTGATAAAGAAGATTTTAGTTAGATATTTACTACTAATTGAAATCATCATCAACTGTTCAGTTTTCATTAAATAGCTTTTTCCATTAAAGTGAAAATACATATTCAAGTCAATATATTTCTTTCAAATACAGTAATGAATTCATTTAAAAATTTTCTTTTCTGTATAGTATTCTAATTTTGGGGACTTATAATTTCTATAAAAACAGTTATAATGTAACCCCTCAATCTAATTCTTAAAATCATATTTCAGTTTTTTTTAAGTAATAACTTCCTTTGGCTGTTTTGCTGGAGAATGAACAAGAATGATGCGTTTTAAAAAGAAAAGCATTATTACGCTCGGCTTTGTAACGCTCGTAACAATGGATCAGAATTTTCCGTTAACAATGTAAAGTCCTAAAGGACTTAACATTGCGTGTTTTACGGAAAATTCCGATCCAAAATTCTTCCATGACCTAAGAAAATCTACATCTTTCAGAGATCTACAAAATGAATTTAAAAGGTTACCACAAAACAACCTTAAAACAATTACAGATATCTTCACAAACTTCATTTCCACAAAAAAAGGGAATATCAATATATTCTTTGAATTGTCAAAGTTAACGTGCACATGCTTTTGATCTCGATGACAGTGTTATGCAACATGTAA
Organism: Trichonephila inaurata madagascariensis; assembly: GCA_019973955.1. NCBI lineage: Eukaryota > Metazoa > Arthropoda > Arachnida > Araneae > Nephilidae > Trichonephila > Trichonephila inaurata. The sequence continues at coordinate 50,360 of BMAV01000435.1, forward strand.
CTATATTACTTTTAACATAAACTAAGATAAAAAATGAAGAAAATATAGATGTTTCAAATTTTCATTGTATTGCTAAATTCCAAAGACACAATCACAGAGCTGATGGAGTTGCTATATATAAAAATAGAGAGATACGACAACTTATGTCACTTCAGAAATGGATGTAGCATCAAATACTACTGAATCATTTGGGTTTAATGAATCATGTATCGGAGAAATTTGAGCAGCGAATTGTAGAACAGAAAATGGACAAATTATTCTAATGGTTACTATTCATATTTCACCAAATCAAAGTGTAGAGAAAATTATCAAATTCATTCACAAAAATTTAGTTGCCTACACTGAAGCCGGATCCACTCTTCTGAACAAATTGCCTATTATTTTAAGTGAGGATTTTAATGTAGATTATTCAAAAGACAAATCAAAGCCTTTAACAGATTTTTTAGAATCAAAATTCCATTTAATTATGCAATGATCCAAAGAAAAACGACAAAGTACGGAACAAAAGAAAGCACGACAAGTACGAACAACGCTTTGGAGTTGTTTTTTTAGATATTTAAATAATTTTGAATCTAAAGTACTTATAACCTATTGTTTCCTTCGTAGAATACAATTAATTCACAAATATGAATGTATATTTCACAAAAAGTATTACTTTATGGCACAAACATATGAATAAATAATTTTATATGACAATACTAATATCCCCTTGTTTTTTATTCACCAAAATCTCTGAAATAACATTGCAAAATTTGAAGTTATCACTTCTATCGCGTGGTCATAAGCACACACACTCTTTTTTTCTATTAATTGCAAAGATATTACATTAACAACTGTTATTAATTGGAAAAGCAAAGCAAAAATATTTAAAGTAATATTAATTTTATTAATTTTTAAAAAAATATGAGAAAGGAAGATGTTTTATAAAGTTTATTACTATTTTTCTTTTCGTTTACTTTTATTTTTGCATTAGAATAAATACACTACATTGAAGAATAGAACAATATAAAATAGTAAGACATTATAAGTTGTGAATATTTATAACCATTATTCTAATTTAAAATTTAAGTTTCCATTTTGGATATTTAGTTCAAATTAATAGGGAGCTATTAATTTACAAATGCATGATTCTGAAATGATTAAACTACCGTAAAATCCGGCGTATAAAGAGCACTTTCAACACCAAAAATAAGATCGAAATTTACGGGTGCGCGTTATACGCCGGTATAAAAATGATAACCTTGAAAATTAAAAAAGTTGAACATATAAAAATTAGATTTTTACATGTTTCGAAATATTGTTTATTTAAAAGAAATGACCTTCTAAATGAACTTTAAAGTTGTAGTGCTAAAAGTATACAAATTTTGCAAAAGCTTAGAAAAATACTTCGAATAAATCTCTGCAAAACATAACAGCATTGCATATGTACATTTCAGGTTTCTTCGTTAAAAAGGGGGTGCGCGTTTTACGGCGAATATACCTAAAAATTTAAAAAATTCAGCTTGAAAGTATGGGTGAGCGTTATATACAGGTGCGTATTATACGCCGTATTTTACGGTACATTAAATGAAAATAACAAGTTCAAAAAATATTTTTTTGCATATTTAATCATCAGTTAAATAAAACTTGATAAATAAAACAAAAAGATAATTTAAATTATATATAAAACCAAGAACAAGTTTTGACAGCATATTTAAAGAGAAAAATAATGCTAACTTTCAAAATTCATTCTTTCCATTCTATCTCAGAAAACAAAAGATATGCATGAATAGACTGCAAAAAAATTAATTTTTAAAAATGTTCTTAAAGAGGAAAGTATTTCAAGTAACGAAACAATTAAATACTGTACATTTAGAATTTAATTAAATTTTCAATAACAAGATATAATATAAAATGCATTTATTTAGTTTATTACAACTTATTTTTTTTTCTCAAGCAACATATCTTACCTGTGTAAATTCATTTGAATACAGCGCGCTCTCCATCCCTATGAATGTAGTTAAAGGTATCAGTAAAATCTGCTGTAAATTTAAAAATGTTTTAACCAGACAACAAACCGATCGCCAATTCCTCTGCAGCCTTCTCTTTTGACATCATTCTTCAAGGGATCCAAAAACAATCCAAATAGGAAAAGTGCTAACAGGCCCATTAACACGAAGACTCCAATCAGTAGAATTCTTTTCTCCGTTGTGGGTGGCGTTAAGTTCGAATTCAATAAATTCGAATTAATTTCGAATATGATACCACATTTCTTCAAGGAAGCGTCCAGTTTCTTCATAACATTCTTATCCGGTTTGAGAACGAGAAAAGAGATAACGTTGCCCCACACCTGAGTATTCTCCATGAAAAACGTGTAGACACCAAAAAAGCAAGCCATGACAAATTCTACTTTTTCTGTGACGGTCTTTTGGAAACGTAAAGCAATTTCGTCAATGTAAATTGTCAATGCAGCACTGAAAGGCCCGTTTGCTAATCCATATAGAGCCGAAGAGAACAATAAGGTTTCCCAGTGCAGGTATACATTACAGGCAATGTAAGGTAAGCACAGGAAAGTACAAGTGATGAGTACTTTTTTACAACCGAATCTTTCGATGATCAGTTTAGGAAGGAACAAAGAAGACGCCATTGAAAACCCATAGATTACAGCTTGCGAATAGGGTCCCATGTTTGAATACGAGTTCATGGTGCTTTGAAGGTTTGTCAAGGCCCAGAATCCAGTGTAGAAAAGACAGTAACAAAAACTCAAGACGAACAGATTTTTTAAGATTCTTCCACGACTCATTTGTTCTAAATTTCTTGGTGAGTTGAGTAAACATGTTGATTCCTTGATAGAATTAGGAATTTTCGTGCTATGTTCCACAACAACTGCATAAGGCACTTTTTCCTTATTCACTGCAGATGTCATTCCGATAGATTCTGCTAGTGAAATTCACCATCCACAAATTGATCGTTTGTTGAAGCTATAGAACTATCAATATGGTACAGGAAGTTTAATGCTTCAAAAGACGTAAACAAAAACTTACTATTTTTTCACTTTTTCAAATTTAAATTCAACGCCATGAAAACATATTGGGTTCCTTTCTTT